>QUSE01000016.1:638575-823106 GCA_006508115.1 Apiospora malaysiana
GGGGGGGAACGGGGAAGGGAAACAACGAAAAGCCAAATACTTACAGGGATCATGCGTATTGCGGCACTCCCAGCCACACCAGACCAAGGACTGGACCGTGTTGTAGTAGTTGGGCTCGCAGCGTTGCGGCCAGTCGAAAGGCAAGGCACTCTCGGCATTGGGGTTCCCGGCGCTGTTCCAGGCCTCGGGTCGGTGAATGCGGGAAAGCTCGTCCATGAAGCGTTGACAGCTGGGACCGGCGCATAGCTCCGCTTCCCAGTGGCCACACATAGTAACATTGAGAACGTAGTAGCACATGTTGACAAGGGGTATGTGGTAAGGGACCAGGCTGCTTTGTTCGTATGCGGTGGACAAAATGACGATATGTAAGTAAGTTCTTGGTGAAAGGCAATCAGATTCGGATCTTTTCTGGTTTGTTCGGGGGTTGTCCTCGTTGCTTCACTAGTACGGTGTGTAGAAGGTGGATATCCCTTGTGTAAACGGGATGAAGATATCTTGCTTGTACGCGGTGAAGATGAACGCTAATGTGATGGCTATGTGCTGGAGGAAAGCAGTGATGAACAAGGCTCAACGTCTCCAGTCCCGTGAGAGCGGATTCCAGGTACGACAATGAGAAGACAGATTTCGTAATTTGATTCTCTTGAGTTCCGGCCACCATTGGGTATAGAGCTTACTTGGGTTGACATGTAGATACCCGGCCTAAATCACCCTTGATCTCTCTACCTTTAGGTCGTTCCAGTCCCGGGCTACTCCCCCAATTATGAGTATTAAGGGGAGTAATGGGATATTGGATAGGTAGTTCCCCCGTAATCCGGGCGGCCACAGGTCACTACCCAACCGTAGCCTCGACGAGATAGTGAGAAGAGTGATCTAATGGCAAGAAACAACTAATGCGTGTATGGGTGTACTTCAGTACTGGAGAGTACAAAGCCTAGGTTTTGGGAGACACTAACGATCCTGGAGGCAAGATAGTTGATGGTGAGGCCTTTGTAAAGACATAATATATCCGTGATGATCGCATCGAGGACTATACAGGCCGTACCCATCATAAATATCAAGGAAAGCGCTAGTTCCTCGGCTTCCTCACAGTTGATATACACAGCATGTAGCTTGCCTAGAAACAAATCAACTTGCGGCCAGACACAGGTTGAAAGTCAATTTAGAGTTGCAAACTTGCGTGCCTTGAACTCCGGAGTAACCCACACTTCTTGACGATGGTGGCATGTTTGTAAGTCGGGGCTCTCAAACAATGCATGGGGTGAATATCGCGAGAACAATGAGATATATGGAAAGAAGGGCATTGATGTATTCGAAATAACCGTCCAACCTATATTGGGGCGCTGAGCGATATGTTTTCCTCGCGATATGGAATACTCCTATATGCCCAACTTTCCAAATAACGTTGTATTTTGTTTTCAGAAAGACAGGAAAATATGGCATTTCCATCAGCGGACCGTATTCTGGGGCTAGATAGATGTATGAGTATTTGGAGTCATACGTCTGCCCTGGTTGGCCCAAAACATCACCCGAGACTGCAGTTAAAGAGGGGGCCGAACAATCACACTGGAGCGATGCGGCCCACTCCGAAGTGTCACAACTTTGCATCAGGCGTCGGGTGCCATCACATACCTCCTTCAAACAGTCGGGTTAGTCGATGTTTGCTACCGGGCTGTTCTAGAATCCAAACAAAGAAAGCAACATGCAAGCTGCTTGCCCTCTCCAAACATGTGCTGCTGTTTCGCCCAGGGGGTGGGTCTATGATAAGGGGTATCCATCCTCATTTGTTTCTTGGGTGAAAGCTCAAACCACCTAGAGGCTCTATGGGATATAATGCTGTAAATGATGACCCATAACGATGCTACATAGCAGAAAGACAAAACAATGACTCCGGGGTATGACTCAGTAACTACCACCTGCTTCTCGCATCACCATGTCCACATGGGCAGCCCAGTGATCCTCTCCATTGGTCGACTCGGCAGTGGCAGCGACCTTTGAAGCGGCTTTTGACCTCCTTCGGTATTTCTCCCTGAGCTCTTCAGTGACGGCGTCGACATCAACGCCGATATAGTTTCGGAGGAACCCCCCAACCTCGGTGTTTTCAACATTGCCACGAATGGCGTCTGTTCCCGCACCACCTGAGCTATAGATATTGACGTCAACAGCAGAATGGCCATGGGAGCTCCAGCCGATTTGAGCACGTTGGCTGATGATCTTCGCGAACAAATCCTGAGCGTTCTCGAGGTTGCTGACAATTCCAGCCAACTCCTCATCAGTTGCATCATGGACACCTAAGCCCTCCTTGACGAGCTCATTGTTGATGTATGCTTTCAGGTTCTTCTTCGAGGATCCATTTTTCACAGTGGATTGGACATGCTGATAAAGCTTGATAGCAAGGTGTTCCGAAGTCGATGAGGCGTTGGCAAGAACACCAGGGTACCACAAGTACTCAGGGTAGTCAGCTCGGAGTTCTAATGAATGGTCAGTTGACATCGCACGTAGAGGGGAGGAAAAAGCTCCGGTAGTCTAGACATACGCTTTGCAACAGACAAGCCGCCAGTCTCGTGATCGCTCGTCGCAACTAATACGCCTTCTGTCTTGGACTCGCCTAAGAAGTCCAGAACAGCCTGGAAGGTCTTGTCGTACTCAAGAACTTCGTGCACCTGGGCTGCAGGGTCGTTGTAGTGGCCAGCATGGTCGATTCTGCTACCCTCGATCATGAGGAAGAATCCCTGATCGCTATCTTCAGTGGCCTTCTCGAGGGCCCTCAGAGCAGTTGTTGCCATTTCGCTCAGGCTTGGATAGATGTCGTTCATGTTGCGGCGATCAAGCTCAAACGGTACATCGGTAGAGGCGAACAACCCCAGCATGGGTAGAGGGACTTCAGTACGGCCTTTCCCGAGATCATCAAAGCCAGCGCGACTGTCGGTGTACGTCCAGCCATACTTTTCTTTCGCGATGCTGACAACATCAATGTCATCGGCTCTGCAGCTACCATGGGTTGTGTTTGGTAAGAAATGACATCTTCCGCCACCAAACATAAGATCCACGACTCTCTCGAGGGCGCCATCTCCAACCTGCTGCAGAGCGATCTCATCATTCTGCGTGCGCATATCAACATGGCTGCTAAAGCAGGCAGGTGTGGCGTCGGTGATATCAGTGGTGACGACAAGACCGGTCATGTAGCCGGCCCTCTTGGCAGCTTCAAGAACAGTGCCGCACGGGGTGTGATCGGGCAGCATTGAGATGGCCCCGTTATAGCTTTTCTGCGCGCAGCTGAACGCCGTAGCTCCAGCGGCGCTGTCTGTGATCAAGGAACTGGAGCTTCGCGTCCGACTGCTCCCCCAGAAGTGCTTATCCAAAGTCAAGGTGTCGTCGTGCTCTAGGCCTTCTGTGTATTGCCGGAACGATCTGGTCATAGACAACGATGCGGGCCCCATGCCATCTGACACCATGAAGATCAAGTTGCGCTTGCCAGTCGGCTTTTCCAAGTGGGTCTGCGACTTATGGGACATCCAGACGGCCATGATTAACACGCCAGCGGTTGCCAGGAGAGCCCATGTGAAGAGCAGGACCTCGCGGAGGCGAAAGACCCATGCTGGGCTTGGTCGGTTCGATGAAGCTCGGCGACGTAGTGCATCGTCTTCGGAGTCGGCTAAGCGATCGGAGTCGGCCGAGTTACGACGGTCGTCGGCCAGAAGAGGAGTCGTCGTTGAAGGCTGTGGCACACGTGGTTAGCAGGTGTGGTCAGGTAGAGGTAGTCTGTCTACGGTATCGTCTACCATTCTACAACTTCAAACATTCACAATGGTGGGAAAGGGGCAGGTAGGGATTGCAAAATAGTGCTGGAAGCGTGCTTCCAACAAACTCAAAAGGCCTACCATCTACTTACCATTTTGTGATGGATTTAAGTTGGTCTTCATTACACCGTCAAGGGTGCGACTTTTGTCGAAAGGGAGTCATGGGAGCCAAGGAGAGTCGAGGGCAAGCAGGCGCGAGCGTGTCACAAGCTCGACGCTAAGGCAGCTCCAAGAACCGGGGCGCACCTGACCCGGCGACTATGACGTATACGGGGTAGGTCATGCTTATATGCATGTTTCTATCTACTTATCGAGAACAAGGAGTTGTACATGGTCTCGTGAGGTGCTTATCGACTGGATACTCGTAATGGTCCCTGCATAACCCCCCTTATCGCCATCCCGGTCAATCTCCTTCTTCTTATCGATATCGATCTGCGACCGCGAAGCAGAAGTACGGAGTACCTACCCAACGCGACGGAGCGATCTCGGAATCCTACTGCAATCAACTGCACAGTCGAGGCAATGGGATCAAATGAATACAGTAGGTTACATTGATGTATCTTGCATACGACTACATGTACAAATGGCTTCCGGTGACCAAACCAGAATAGATCTTCGTACTGCTCCGACTCTCCGCAAGTATGCACATCGGATGACAAAGCATGCAAGCAGATAGTAGATAATACGTAAGAAAATGAATTACCTAGATACCGACCTATCCTGCTACCTACAACTACTACCATTTCCTAGGTGGGTTAATAGTATTGCTATGATTTATTACCATGGGCTGTGCTGTAACGTCAGTCAGTCAAAGTGATTGGTGGTCGTCACAACCCTATCGTACATGTTGCCAGTGCTACAGTGCAACATTGCGACAGTGCAACAATGCCACACCTGCAAGTCATCATCCCATCTGCCCAAGCAGGTAACGAATGGCAATTGCAGCTTACAGTATGTCTCCAAAAACAAGTCTGCACGGTCAGAAAGTACGCACTACGACGCAATGCGACCTTGGCAATTGGAAAAGGCGGCCCCTCGAATCAAGGACGATTCGAGGAGCTCTCCCTCAACTCATCCAGGACGGTTGATTACATTGATGTACTGTAATTTATTAGCTATCTAGGGACGGGAAATCCTGCCGCAAACTTATGTTGATTTCTCCCTTCGTGATTTCACTCAATCGAGGGAAGAAAACGACTTATTACATCTCAATTCATCAGAGACATCTGTCCCTCCTGTCTTTCGTCGGTCACTTCTGACATAGCCAATATTTGTCGTGTCGTCGCATTGCCGCTATCCTTGAGATCATAGTTCTGCAACCTGGGCAAGATGCGTTGGGCTATCACTGTCGCCCCTCTGGTCTCCCTAATCCATCTCTTCCAGCCGGCAGAGTCTGTCCCTCTTGCCCGTGATACCGGATGTCGAAAGGCCAAAGTGGCCATCTTGGGGGCAGGGGTCGCTGGTATCACAGCGGCCCAGGCCTTGTCCAATGCATCAGTGACCGACTTTCTCATCGTTGAAAGAAACGATTACATCGGAGGCCGTGTCCGCCACACGCAGTTCGGAAGCAACCCCAAGACTCAAGCACCATATACAATAGAACTTGGAGCCAATTGGGTTCAGGGCTTGGGATCCGAGGGAGGACCCGAGAACCCGATCTGGACTTTGGCTAAAAGATACGGACTCAACAATACCTACGACAACGGGAGCTCTATCCTCACTTACGACGAGAATGGCTACAATGACTACACTGACATCCTTCAGGTCTATGAGAAAGCTTACAGCGTTGCGGAGAAGGACGCAGGATACATCCTCACCGACAACCTGCAGGATACCAGTATGAGGGCTGGCTTGAGCATAGCTGGCTGGAAGCCGAAGAAGAATATGAAAATGCAGGCAGCTGAGTGGTGGGCATGGGATCTGGAAACTGCGCAGACCCCCGATGATAGTGGTTTCCTCTACGGGTAGGGCTCCGGCTTTCCCACTTCAAACTAATGTTCCTGCTAACAAAATATTCTAGAATCACCGGCTACAATCTTACATATTACCAGTTCTCCGAGGAAAACAACTATGTTTGGGACCAAAGGGGCTACAACGCTTTCATCATCGGCGAGAGCCAGTCGTTTCTGGGTGCAAATGACACACGTCTTCTGCTCAACACTACCGTCGAGTCTGTGACTTATTCAGCCGATGGAGTCATGGTCAAGACCCACGGTGGTTGCATACAGGCAGACTATGCTATCGCCACCTTCTCAGTAGGAGTGTTGCAGAATGATGCGGTCACTTTCGACCCTCCACTGCCACGTTGGAAGCGTGAGGCCATCGAGCAGTTCCAAATGGGTACTTATACAAAGATCTTCTACCAGTTCAACGAGACCTTCTGGGACCGAAACACGCAGTACTTCCTCTACGCTGATCCCAAAGTCCGCGGCTACTATCCGGTATGGCAATCCCTTACCGCGCCGGGGTTCTTGGACGGCTCCAACATCATTTTCGCCACGGTCCTTGGAAATGAAGCCTACAGGGTAGAGCAACAGCCAGACGATATGACGAAAGATGAGGGCCTCAGGGTGTTGCGGTCCATGTTCCCAGACAAAGTTGTACCAGAGCCCATGGCCTTCTACTATCCGCGGTGGAGTACCGAAGAGTAAGCCGCGCCCCTTGGTCCTGTCACTCACGAATAATTGCAACGCTAACATCGATTTTCAAGGATGACCTTTGGCTCGTATTCCAATTGGCCGGTGGGCATGACACTGGAAAAGCATCAGAATCTTCGTGCCAACGTCGACAGGCTATATTTTGCTGGAGAGGCTACTTCGGCGCAGTATTATGGTTTCTTACAAGGTAAGTGGTTGCAAGAGCTCCTTTCTATCTTTATTGTCTAATCGTGCGTGCCTTGGGGTGATAATGTGCCTCTGCCTGCAGAGGGACCACTAATCACTTTCGAGGCACGTATACAATTCCCTGAAAGTGTAACACTGACACTTGAGGATCGATGATAGGGGCCTGGTACGAGGGCAGCGCAATTGGGCAGCAAATCGCACAGATGATGAACAACCGGACAGAAGCCACTGGGAATATGACCAGATACGAAGTACTCCATGGAACTACAGCTATGACCGAGTACAGTCCAGACAATGGCTGGCCTGCAACCAGCTCTCTAGCTTCTGGGGTCCAAGTGATCGGTTAACTCTTTGAGGATATTTGTTCTCCCCATTTTGTGATTGCAGGAAGGGGCTTTTGATGCTCCAAATTACTACATATAGGGGGTACAAACCGATGATCATATACATTCGATATATTCGATGAGCCGAATGTTGAGCTAGAAAATGGGGAGCAAAGCTGCCCTATCAGCCTTGGAGACAGAGTACACCATACGTTGGTGTGACCATGTAGACCAATATGAAATAAATTCTATAATCGTCCCTATTAGCTGCTATAATTACCTAGCTTATTTCACTAGTTTTATTTTTTTCCCCCTATTATAATTTCCTAATACCTCAAGTTTTTAAATATAAACTTGTTATTTTATGGTAATTTTTTTTTGCGTAGGTATCGATGCTAAATATACAATCTACAGCAGCGACGAGACTGTAATTTATGATCCGTATACAACGCAGATGGAGTTTCCCACCAGCTTGGGCTTTGCACCCTTCTTTCTAGAGCCACTAGAATATTCGCTGAGTATGGCTTCAGCAGCACCACATGTTCTCACATGCTTGTTGAACATATCACCGAGAGGAGAGGCCGACGGTCGACTGATGATCTTATTTGGCCTGTTGTTTAACGTCTTGTTAGAACCAACGACGCTGAGACTGAAGGCGCAAAAGATCAGACACCAAGGAAGAGAAATCGAGATAGCAACGGGATGAGTAAACAATGACAATACGATTCTGACACTTTGCCAGTGGGCCATTAGGACTTCAGATAACTTGATATCGTCGGGACCAGTTGTGGCTTGAATCTCCGTTGGCCCAGCTGCGATGTAACGTGAAATTCCGTTTCGGGACAAGTAATTCCCCCGAAGGCCATGACATGGAACCGGCGATTCGCGAATGTGGACGGACTGCTGCTTCAGGATTAAGGAAAAGGACAAGTAGGATGTGTCGCTCTACCCACTGCCCATCTGGATATGCTCATACCCTAACAAAGGGCACAGTTTGCCATGAAGGGTTGATGACACCAGAAGATTTGTCACTGGATGTGACTTTGGTGGATATACAAATTTTATCCTACAAGTTGTTGTTCAGGGTAAGCCAGGACCACTACCATTAAAGCTGCATGTTACAAAGTGATTGTGACAGATGCTTATCAAAACTCTGGTCTCATTAAGTATGAATATTACGCGGCTGTAGAGTCTTTGTCTTCAGCTCTAGAAACGTCGGATTCTCCTTGGGATGCAACACCACAGCCCCCAAGAACACCATATAGAAACAAACCCAAACGTTAAGAGGTGGTTGGCCGTTGTTGGGCCAGCTCGTCAACCGAGTGCACGAAATCAAAAGATCCTGAACTCCGAACGGATCGAGATAACGTGAGTCAACGTGGGCCCCCTCATGATGTCAACAAACTACCTGGGAAAATGCTCAAACGCCAGAAGGGTGGGAAGCCCCTTGAAAACCCCGATATACTTGTCCAACGATGCGAATGCGCCGGCAACAAGGTTTGATTATATCTCCGAATTCGTATCCGGGTAGATGCTCACTTATAATTCAAGTGCTATTAAAGGGAGTTGAGATACGCCTGAGGTGTCTCCTGGGCGCACGTGAACAGATTGATGTGGTGGTCGCCTCGTGCCGCGCAACCCAAGATCATGCGATGGGGATGGAATGCGGTTGTGGAGATGGGTGCACCACGACTCTGTTGCAGGAAGCTGGAATAGGGCTCCATACGAGACAGTTCATTGCCATCGAAGTTGAAAACCTTGACGCAATGGGCAGAAGTACCGCTGATCAATGGTTAGCACAGGAACATCAAAAACACACACAAGGGACAAGGGGTGTCATCTACTTACACAGAGAACACAGGCAGATGCTCGTGAGTGCTTGCCGTGCGTAGGGTATCTCTGGTCGTTTGCACGACTTTGAGAGGCGCATCCATTCGGATGTCCCAAAGCTTGACCTTGCCATTGCGACTGGCAGTAAGCAGTTCACGCTGGCCACCACGTTGCATGTGAACACTCTTGATCCACTGCCTGTCTGAGTCGTCTTTCCACTTCTTGATCATGGACTCCTGGGATTTCAGTCGCGTATCGAAAACTCGCACAGCGCCGTCGCCAAATCCAGCAACGAACACGTTACCCGTCATTTGGTCCGAAGTGATGGATGTGACGCAAGAGCCGGATCTCGCAGGAATATCCGCTATGCAAGTCTCGTACGCCGCCGCCCATACTCGGATGACGCGGACGTCGCCGGCCACAAGAACCTTGCCAGTGACTTGCTGCCAGTCGAAAACCATGCCCGAATTGACGTTGCTTGGAACCATATGCGTGAGAGCTCTCCAGGAAGCTGCAAGTTCCGTCTTCTCCGAGTCGTAGTGACGGTAGATACGTATGACACCATCCGAGGAACCGGTCATCAAGAATGCCGTGTCGTCTTCATTGATAAACTTCATATCGCTGATCTTGGAGCCTTCCGGATTTCCATTGGAAAATCGGCCAATCCGGTGCTGTCTCTTCCAGTCCCAGATATTGACGGTATTACCATCATCGGCGACGGCAAGGTGGTCCTCAAATTGGTGGAATGTCATCTTCGCCGGCTGGGCGCCATTGTTCATAATGGCAAGCTGGTTGTTCCACTTGTGAGTGCCTGCATAGTGTTTCTGCGGCTGAGTTTCTCTAAGGATATTCTCGTTGCGGGATCTTCTCCAGAGGCGCTCGTTGTATTCTGTACTGCCGGGTTCTTCTGCCTCGGTTGGCTTCATCTGGGGTTCGCGGAAGTACTCAATGGACCAATCCAGGAGCGTGCTCTTCAGTGGTAAAGTCGGTAGCTCCTTTGCACTGCGCTCTTCGAACCCACCTGACACTGGCTCATCAGTCACGTGGTAATGGCTTGCTATCGTTGAAGGGTCATTCTGCTCCTGTGGCGCTATCCACTCGGCAGCACTACGAAACTTCTGCGAGCCGCTGCGGACCAGGCCAGGAGACATAGGGCCGGATGGGTTGGGCCCTTCACCACCCCATATACCCGAGAACAAGAGGCTTGCTGTGCGTTTCAAGAGACCAGGCGAGGGCTCTGGCGCTGAGATATCGGCAGGGTTCGTGTGCATCATGCTGTTTCGTGACGTGGATGCCTGCTTTCGGTGGCTTTGACCTCTCGTCTTCCGGACACGCCTTTGTATGTCGTCCATGAGATTCTTAGCATGAACACTGACAGGAGAGTCGAGCAAAGCCTGATGGACGTAGTCCACGATTATAGTAGCATCCCTTTGAACCTCCGGGTGGGGATCCACGGCTAGTATCAGGACATGCTTCCAGCACGCTGCGAAAACCGTATTGTGCGAGAAGCCTTGTACTGTCGGTTTGATGGAGCCATCCGCAGTGCGATTCTCCTGTCTCGCATAGTGAAGACCCAGTTTGTAATCCAGACCCTCATTTTGAGGCGGATGGACGAGATACTCTTTCTCTTCCATCAACTGCTCGTAGGCAGCAACAATGAACTTGCTGTCGTACCGAGGTACAAAGTGAGAGAGGAATACCACCAGCTCTTTGCGTACCAAGGGACTTCCATCATTTGCCACATCCAGCAGAGTCCAAGCAATGGACTCTTCAATGCGAGCAACCTCGTCGGTTAAATCAGGAATACCCAAAAAAGTAGTCAAGGCGTGGACAACAGAGGCACGAACCTCACAGCAAGGATCCTTGGTCAAAGTAGATAGCTTGAGGGGAGCATTCTCTCTGATGCCTCTCCACTTTGCCTCTGGGAAGTCTTGCCACAGTTGGCTAACACAGAGGCAGGCCCATTGCCTTAGAAGTGGGTTTTCTTCGTTTCCAAGATGTGCCAAACACGACGACATGATCTCGGGCTTCTCGGAATTATTGCTCTGATTGCAGACCACTTGACCGGGTCTGTATCCTTTGCATAGCATCGCCAGGATGAAGGCACACATCGCCTTGTGCTCGTCGTTGGCAACGACAAGACCTTCCGACGGTCTCATGATCGCAGAGAAATAGCCATAACCACTGTCTTTAATGAGATCGGGCTGACATGAAATGTCAACAGCTAGTATCCTGGTCCAGATATAGACCATGACGGGCTTCAACTCATTGGCCGCCGACTGAAGCAACTTGAGCACATACGGGAAAATACCGATGCTAAGTGCAAGCTGTACAGCCCAGGGGCCCAAGTCCAAGAATCTGCTCAACAAAATAAGAGCTCGTACCCTGTGCTGTTGACTCAGTAGGACCTGAAGAACTACCGGTAGCTGCTCCGGCGGGTTTTGGGCATTCGCATTGCCCCGAGCAATATATACCTCGAATGCCGTTAGCTGTTCGGTGAAGAAGGTCGAGCTCTGGTATTCAAACTCGATTCCTTCGTGTTCTTTTCGTTCAAGCATCGGCAGCTGAGCCAGGGCGAGATCGACGGCGAGATCCCAGCTCTCCCAAAGAGGGTGCTGATGTGTATCAGGCAGTTCAGGATATGACTGGGGATGGCATCCATATACCATCATGATGCGCTGCGCTAGGATGAAATTGCGGAATAGTGCCGCCACCATTAGGTCTTGCCGGAAAAACTTGCGGAACAAGTGCCTGGGTAGAGAAGTCCAAGCTATCGTGTCGGTAATGGCTGTGAAGATCCAGTTGAGCTCGCCAAGCGGTGTCCGCCTCTCCTGAAGGCGGCCAGGCAACTTCTTTGCTCTGTCTGGAGTGAGATTCGTCTTCAGAGGGTTCTGCAGAACAAAATACCACAAGGCCATCTCTATGGGCGTAGTCAAGCATGCTGTGAACAGATCGGCTGGCAGTTTAGGATTTGTTGGCAAGTTTTCCTTGGCGGCACAAGCTGCCAGATGCAGATACGAACGGAATTTGACCTTCTCGTAGCTTGGATCTGCAGCGGCTGCCGTTTCTTCTTCCTCCTCGTGTTTTTCAACAAAACGATGATAATTAGTCAAAATATTGCCAGCCTCAGAGCAATCCCACACGAAGATGGTTGGAGCTTGGAGCCAATGTTGTAGGTCGTAGAGAGAGACTGGAATGTACTGAGTATAGTTTTTGTTGAACACCCAGATCTCTCCAGAGCTGGTAGGTTTCGGCACGCCATGTCCGTTGTAATGCAGGAGCACTCGCTCATCCTTGGCATTTCTCCTTAATGAGATGCAAAACTTCTTCGTCTCTTCTACCGAAGGATCCAGGTATTGCTTGTATCTCGTACGAACTGATATGTTTTCGTATTGGTTTTGCAGAGCCTTGCCGATGTTCTCGAGCGCCTTCTGGCCATAGGGATCCGTCCATGCTTCTAACTTTGCACCGGGGTTCGTCCTCAACTGGTCCGGTGGTTCAACTCCAATATTAAGGCATACTGCAAGAGCGGCAGAGACAGTCTTCAGGCGATCTCGCATGCGCCAGTCCTCAATGGTGTAGCCAGGTGACTTGGGGTGTCCAGTGGTTTCGTGGCGTTTGTCGGTGTAGTACATATACCAATTCTGTCCAAAGTACGTCAGTATTGTGTCCAATGTCAACCCCGCGCACCCCAATGTTCTGAGGACAAGAGAAGAAGACTGGCGTTGTGTTGACAACACTCAAGCCAGCTCTCAAACCGGACGCAGACGGGCGTCTAGGGTCCGGGAAGATGGTGAACACAGAGCCACGAATCACTCAAGTGAGAGAATCTCACAAGAAACCAAAGCGACCATCGTTACTCTCGTGGCACATGTACCGCCGTCGAACACGATTGCTATTGGGCTTGTCCGCAGAGGCGAATAACAACTTACATTTGCCAGCTGAGAGATGATATCCTCCGACTGATAATGGTCTTCAAAGCCATGGCGCGCGCTCCATTCGTACACCTCGTCATCTGACAAATCCGCCTCTTCATTTCGAGGGAAGTGCTCGCTCTTAGAACGCAACAGGGGAGGTTTTGGCCGACGCCTCGGTTGGTCGCGGTCGGAGTCGTCAAAAGATGTAGCGATTGAGAGTCTATGTTTGTTTCCAGGGGCGCTTGAAGGTCGGCGGTCGCCTTCCTGGTCTGTGTCGTCGTCGTAGATGCCATTGGTCTGCGTATTCGCTACATCCGAGGCTCGCGACGGCGGCGGCTGTTGGTGATACTGCGCAAATGCGCTGCTGCTCGAGCCGGGATGCGATGGCATGATAGCAGAAGTGCTTTGGTGTGCCGAATGTGCGACTGGTGTCAGGCCAGTGCGTGCTGCTCGGGCAGTAGAAGCGCCGGAGCTGGAAACGCGTCGGCTTTGCTGTGATGAAGAAGTTTGAGGGTTGGTCGATGCCGCTGGTGGTGGGTGATGTAGCTGCTGCTGTTGGTGGTTTAATCCCCTCCCATTATGCGCGGCGGTGGACATAATGCATATTACTGCAATGAAGACTGTCGATGCACATGGCACAGCGTTGGGGACGCTGGAAAGAATTACCTGCCGTAGCTATTGTATGCCCGAAGCCGTAGAGATGCAGTCGCCGGTTGCTGCTGTGGTGTTGAGCAGATGGGCGCTGTGCTCTGATGCTCTCTCTCTCTCTCTCTCTCTCTATTGCAGAGAGTGGGCCGCTGACATACCCGTCAATCACTCTTTCCTTAGGCGTGGTTGGACCGGGCCAGGCAGCTCTGCAGTCGTAAGGGCCGTGCGTACAATGTACATGTAGGACAAGCCAATGTGCAATGGCGGCCGATAAGTGATTGTACATGTATTCAATTAACTTTATCCAGCTTATGCTACTTAGATATCGCAGGCTTGATATGCCCCGCACTCCAGCAGGCAGGGGGCGATATCCTCTATTGTTATAGTATTTTGATGTAATATAATGTTGATTGATACTCGTGACTAGTATCTCGATTCCTAGCTCTATTCTATTTTCTTTTCACGAGGATGTTCAATAGTAGTCTCAGTATCATCATGTCATGTACTTTACATAGGCTATAGGCCCGTCACTGTCCCCGTTACTGTCACTCACACATGCTAAACTATCCGCCAGTTCCACTCAACAATGCTATGGATACCCGAATACCTAACTGGGGCACGCACAGGACAGGCCACTTATCAGAAGAGTAATATCCATGTGCCCATTTTAGGTAGTCGTACACAAGAGTAAAGTAAGTCAAGCAGTTTTCAATTCTCACATTCTACAATCTGGGGAGAGAGAGCTCCACCAGTCAGGCCTATTAAGGTTATCGCATTAGCTGAGTCGCATGCATGTAGCGCTAATGGTTAAGCGTCCGCTGACAGTCCAGGTGGCAGGGTGGTGTCTATCATGCTTCCAGCGCTGTGGAGCACTGGAGCACTGGAGGTTGGTTTGACTTCTTAACCTAGGCCAGGCCATTCAACTATCCGTACTTACATGAGTGCAGACGGGCCTGACGTATTCCAACAAGGAGAAGAAACACCCCTTGTCCCCAATCATCTTCAACCCAGGAGTACGAATGACTATGAGTGGGATCGATTGCTCCTCAGCCGCAGGCATCATATCTCATACGACAGCGAATTGAGTTCGAAATCTGGGGAAAGTATGGGCACAGCGTGAGACATCTGGAGGTTCTGTCTCACCTGGAGCCACGAGAATAAGCAACCAGATGTGCAGGAGTTCGCGGCACCACCCTGGGGCTGTGGCATGCTACAATAAGGGCATGAGGGACTAAAGTGGTTTGAGTCTCTGGTGGACCTTTCCAACGTGCTACACAGCGCGGGTTGCCGGCCAAGCTTGAGCTTTATATGATATATCGATACCCATTCGCCGCGGCCCTCTGCTCCTCCTCCGTTAGGCGAGACATGGCCGCCGCATCGTTCGGGTTGACCTGGGTAGCCAATCTCTCAAAGCGTCTATTACGGCGCTTCAGCGTGTACCGCAGCGTAAGTATGCAGACCATGCCCAAACCCTGGAAGGCCAGGAGACAAGCCCACGACTCGCGGAAGTAGGGCTCGTACTTGTCCAACCAAAAGTAGTTGGAGAAGAGCGACGCGACGTTGGCGCACGTATTGACGATGCCAATGGCCGCGGCCCGCTTCACCCTCGGTTGCACGATGGTCGAGGACAGCCACGTGTACGTCGTGGAATAGATCCCGAATGTGCCAGCACAGACGAAGAAGGTCAGCGCGTATCGAGCCCACTTCTGCTCGCCCAGGGCTATGAGGCACACCGTCGATGCCATGGCCACGGCGCCGGAGATGACTGCATGTGATGATCGCTTCTGCCGCTTGTCTGCGTCGAATGTGAATCCGATGGCCCAGGAGAAAGAGAACAGGTAGGGAGGTGCGGTCAATAGGAGCACAGTGGTGCTGTTTTTGAAGCCTATCTGCTGGATCAGGGTCGGAAAGAAGTGGGAGTACGAGATCGAAGCTGTGGTGGCCATTTGGAGGCACGCAAAGAGCCAAACCCGGTAGTCCTTCAGAGCCCACGCGATGCCTTGCCAGATGGTCACCGCCTCCTCGCCGGTGCCATCTTCGTTGCCGGCGTCGGCAGCTAGACGACCCTGGGCCACGATTCTCTCTTCTTCACTGAGCCATTTCGTGGTACCAGGATAGTCGGGGATAATGAAGTATCCAGCAACCCCGACGACCACGGTGGCTAGCCCTTCCAAAATGAACAGCCATCTCCACGCGACGAGGTTGCCAACGCCAGCCATCCCGGATAGTATTCCGGCTGATATGAGTCCTGCGAAGGAGTTGGACAGCAGCAGGCCGCACACTAGCAGGGCCATGCGTACGCCCAGCTCCTTTTTCGTGTACCAACAACTCAGGTAGTAAATGGCACCAGGGAAAAAAGGCGCTTCGACCAGACCAAGGAAGAAGCGAACAATGAGAAGCCCAGCTGCACTCGACGTCGCCGCAGTGCATCCACTCACAACCGCCCATATCACAATGACCCCAGGCTGTTGGATAGGCCGTCAGCAAGATTATTGCATGTTTTCACATTCGGATTGCGATGACTCACCAGAAAGAGGTGAGGTTGGAATTTGCTCATCATCAGCGTGCTGGGCAGCTGCATGAAGATGTACCCCGCAGAGAAGATGCTGATGGCAGTCTGATACATGGCTCCCTTGACATGCGTGTCTTCTTGTAGCCCGTAGAGGCGGGCCTGGGTGATGGAGTTTCGGTCGAGGTAGTTGAACAGGTAGATGACGACAACAAATGGCATCAGGCGGGAGTCTATCTTGCGAACCAATACTCTCTCCGTCCGTCTAGCAAAATTGGGCGGATAGGACCGATACACATCCATGAGGTTCTCAGAGCCCGCGCCCGTCAATGGAGCAGCGACAGCGGAATGACCGACCTCGTGCTCGACATGGCTGGCATCGACCTTACCGTCCAGATCATCGGACAGGTCGTGGGTGTACGTTGGCATGGTTGGTAATTCGACAAGTATTGGTTGATACAAATTACGTCGTCTTAATAGTGAACTCCTTCTGTACGAGGGATAGGAGGAGTGTAGTGCCAAGATGGTGCGGCTACTACCAAGCAATATTCAAGCACTTCTTGGCTCCAGTGGGGCAAGACCTCTTCATATACTACTTCCCATATACAGACAGTACTACCCCATGATTACCCCAACGTGTCCCCTGTTATCCTGGGTTCTCCGCATACGTGCGTGGTGATTATGGGGAGCAAGGCCCAAGCGAGAATACTCTATTATGTGATCAAAAATAGGCTCGGGTGTTGTCCGAAACAACCGCATGTTGCCCGTCACAGGGGCAATGGGGAGTTCTCTTTGGATAAGCCTTCTTCCCAGAAGCTAGGTCCCGTTAGCTCAAGGCAGATTGGAAGGCTTTGTCATGTATTTCCCAAGGTATCGTGCGGGATTGGGTGGACAACATGAGTCGCCATGCCACATTACTCCTACAACGGCTCTCATCAAGGAACATCCTATATCAGAAGAGACCGTTGAGGGTCACTGGATTACAAAGCTGATTTAAAATTCTATTGAAATACTTAATACTTAAGCTAGTCTCTTATATGAACAGACCGAGCCGGGTGTTGACTAAATATGGCATTGAAATCATACTCTATGCAGAGTCTACTTCTCCAGACTCTTCAAATAATTGTACGTGTTATTGACAGCGCCCAACGCCGACATGAGCTGCGCATCGTCGGTAGCCGCGCCGATGTGCGGCGTGCTGACGACGTTGGGCAGCTTCCACAGCGCGCCGTATCGCTCGGCGGTCGGGGGCTCCTGCTCGTGGGCGTCGAGACCGGCGCCCCAAATAAGCCCCTCCTCGAGCGCGCGCTGCAGGTCAGCCTCGTCGACGATGCCGCCGCGCGCCGCGTTGACGAGGATGGCAGTGCGCTTCATGGTGCTCAGCTCCGCGAATGATATCATGCCACGCGTCTCGTCTGTCAGGGGTACGTGCAGCGTCAAGACATCCGCATCGGCCAGAAGATCCCGGTAGGACGGCACACGCCGGTGGGAGATGTCAGACCAGGCACCGACTGGCAGGTAAGGGTCGAAGGCGACGATGTTGGCCCCGAAGCCGCCTTGCATTATCTGCGCCACCTTGCGACCGATATTGCCCATGCCAATGATGCCGACCGTCTTGCCGAAAAGCGTCTGACCCGTGCACGTTTCTTTGGGCACCGGCTGGATCAGCTGCCGCGCGTAGATGGACGGTATGTTGCGCGCTACCGCCATGGCGAGGGCGACGACGATCTCAGCCACGGCTTGTGCATTGGCGCCAGGCGTATTGAGGATCTTGATGCCACGAGCATCGCACGCCTCTTTGTCAATCTTATCAATGCCGACACCGTGCTTCCCAATAGCTATCAAGTTCGGACATTTTGCGATATCATCTGCTCTCAGATAGGAACTCCGCATCAGGATAACCTTGGCCTTCTGTTGCCAACCGGTGAACTCCTCGTCTGTGTTCAGGACCACGTTGAAAACTGACCTAGCGTGTTCAATGGCTTTGGGGTGGAATGTGTCGATGACATATACTGTTGGCTTGTCGTTATTGGTGACCGCCTCTGTTTCACGATCATCTATCATCGGCGCCATTTTGAAAGATCCCAGTAGAATATGAAATTGACATGTAATGTGCGTGCGGTGCGTGGTTCGTATGATATCAAGCTCAAACAATTCGACGTTGTAGCTTCATGTCTACAAGTCTCAATACGAGAAAGTCCGACTTAAATGTAGGCACTTGTTTAAGCAGGGTGTTTTTGCTCCCAATGCTCGGGACGCGACCTCGGATAGCCTCCGGGGAACCCAAATCCAGTCGGCGCATGACGAATGCCGTTTTCCTCCGGTAGATCGGCGTTGGCAAGCCATCCAAACCCAGGAACTATGAGGTAACTGTGGTTGTGGTGAGACTCTGGTTGTGGAGCTAATGTTAGTGAGATTGGAGAACCATCGGACATCCTCCGTCTACTCGCGCCTCTCCACATACTCCACCTACTCTACCACCCAGAGCTGATTAGGGGGTGCAGGGACGAAGCCAACCTCTTACGAATGGGCACCCAGCAAGAATGCAGAGAAAGGGATCAGTGACTGGAAACAAGTCATGGTCTATCACCTCTTACACTCCCCAAAACGTATATCGATCTAGCTCGGCCGACAAGCCAACATGGTGTATACCTCATCAGCCGCGGTCCGCTACGCCTGCGCCGTGGCGCTGTTCATGATGCCGCATATAACAGGGGCTGCTGCATCTGTTTCATCACACTCCGGCGAAGCGTCACACTTGGATACCAGAATGGATGAAAGAATCACTCCAACCGACTCGTGGGACTCTCACGTCCACTGCTTCAACCCCACTGAGCACCCTTTCAAACCAAGCCGTTCATACACACCAGAAGCCGCTCCGCTGAGCGCGTTGGTTAAGAGCAGCTATGCGGATCGGATCATGATGGTCCAAGCCAGCATAGAAGACGGCCCGGAAAATCTCATTGAGAACCTCAATGATGGACGTGCAAAATACCCCGAGAAGCTCTTCAGGGGCACCATCTTCGCAGATCCGGAGCCCGAGCGAGCGCTGGAGAAGACGCTGGGGCCAGAGGATTTTGCGCGCTTCCACACGGCCGGCGTCCGTTCCATCCGCATTCACGGCTCCTACGGCGGCAACGGTGACAATATGACATGGGTGCAGGAGCAATTCCTGCGCGCCGCACGGCTTGAGGGCGTCGCGCGGTACGGTTGGAGCCTCTCGGCCCAGCTCCCCCTGCGCATGTGGGCGGCGGTCGCCGACTTTCTGCTGCACAACGAAACGCTGGGGGCTGTGCGGATCATTGCTGATCATAACGGCAGCATAACCCCCGGGGACGTTTCGTCTCCCGAGTTCGAGGCGTTCTTGGGCCTCTTAGCAGCAGGCAGAATCAGCGTCAAGATTGGCGCCCTGCACCGACGGGCACCTGATGATATTCATCGCATGCGGACCGTGGTAGAGAGACTGGCAGCAAGCAGTCCTACAGGTGTGGTTTGGGGTAGTGATTGGCCCCATGTTGATAGTACTCAGACGGGTGACGATCCCTCGCCTCCATTGACAGTCGACACGGCGGGGGAGTTGCGAGCGCTGAAGGCGTGGCTGTCCGAAGAACAGTGGCACAACATGCTTATTTTGAATCCAAGCAAGCTTTTCGATCTATAGTGGCAATTCAGAGTAGATGAGTCAATGGAGAAACATCCATTGCTATGTAGTGGTAGTGACGCGCACCTGATTGGGTTTGGGGTTTTGGGTCTTGGACTGCGGATTATGGCTGTAGAGGTATACTTTATTTATGTCGTTTTTATATGTATGTACCACCATGTGCGGAGAGGTGGGGTTGATCTTGCAGGCCTTGTTAGCGTCTCCACATACATTGGCCATCGTCCGTTCCCCGGATTTATAGAAGCTTGGTTTTTGATGGGTCCACTTCGACACGAACACTGCCAACACTACCTAACCTAGACAACTACATAAGGTAGGCAGGTATCGTTTGCAAAGAAGAGGCCTGGGGTGGATTGCAATGTAGGCCATGTACTTCGAAGTGGCAGGCAATACAGTGCTACGAGCGCATGTACCGGGTTCAGTCCTATAAGATGCTATATCTCCGGGGATTGTCCAAATAACTGTGTGTTACGCCCTTTGAGACCCATATGGTCAAAAAGGTACCTCGTAGATACCAGTGGTTTTCGCGCCATCCCCCCTTCATTCCACGTGTTTAACACGTCCCGTGGCGGATTCTTCTGCCTTCTCCTCGCCCAGCTCAATTTCCTTCTCCGTACGAAGCCCCTGCTTCAGGTCTTCCACTTTAGGGTAAGCGATCTTGTGGACCCTATACCACGGCTCCTCAAAGAGCTTGTCCATGCTCTCGAGCGACCGGCCAGCCGTCTCGGGCATGGCGAGGAAGACGTAGCACAGCGAGACGATGCAGACACTACAGAAGAAGATGAAAGCCCCGTAGCGGTTGGTGCTGACGAGCAATGAAGGCATCGCCCGCGAGCAGCCGAAGTAGTTGGCCCAATGAACTGCCATGCCTACCGCCACGTTGAGCGAACGGATCCGGAGCGGGAAGATCTCCGCCGAGACCAGGTACGGGATGGAGAACCATCCGATGCTCCAGGCGATGGCGTGGAGGTAGATGGCCACGATGGCCATTCGGCTGGCGGCGAGGGCAGAGGGGGTACCCTCGATTCTTTCGGCACTCCAGCCGTTGGTGGCGCCCAGGTATGCCCCGATGTAGCCGAGAGTAAGGATTTGCAAAGAAATGCCCGTCATAAGTGACCGCCGACGGCCGACAAAGTCGATCATGAACAGTGAGAAGAACAAGACGGAAACGAATTTCACAATGGCGTATATGCCAGTCGCCAGGAAGCTCGTCTCGGTGTTGGATATGCCGAGGTAGCCAAGGATTGTTGGGCTGTATTGGGTGATTCCATTGGCCCCCGACCACTGCCCGAAGATGTGACAGAAGAACATGAGGAAGAAACGGCGGCGATTCTGCACGTTGCCGAACGTCTCCTTGACCAAGTCAAAGAAACTGCTGCCAGATTTCACTTCGATTTCAAGGTTCAACTGATGTTCCATGTTGGCGAACTCCGCTCTCACGTACGGGTGATCCTCTGGCAGTCGTCGAAACTTGACAAGAGTCGAAAGGGCTTCGACACGCTTGTTCTGGGCCAGGAGGAAACGCGGGGTTTCAGGAGTCAAGATGCATCCGACAAGCCAAATCACCGCAGGGACAAGTTGGAGGGCGGTGGGCAGCATCCACTGCTTCTGCGTTCCAGAAAAACTCTTCGTTACTCCATAGTTGATGAAGAATCCGAAGACTACTCCAAGTTGTTGGCAGCAAGCATACTGGACCGTCAAGAGGCCTCGGATCGACTGAGGGGCAATCTGTGCGCGAAGTGTATTAGCAACGGCAACTTGAATGAGAAGAGATGATCGGTAAGGACGAGACATACCTCGGCAATGTATACAGAGGGGATCACCGTTGTTGCACCAATGCCGATTCCTGTAATGACTCTAGAGGCATAGAGAGCTGCAAGGTTGCCACCCGAAAATGTTTGGCCGAGAACACCAGCGATGTAGAACAATGTAAGGATTTGAAAAGTGAGCTTCCGCCCCAGGCGCTGAGTCATTTGTATGCAAGACAGACAGCCAAAGACGGCGCCAGCGGTAGCAATAGCGACGATCCAGCCCTTGGTGTCGGCATACGCTTTTTCGGTCAGGTGGTCGAGGCCGAACCGCTTCTTGAAAGACGGCATCACCACAATGGAGGCAATGTTCCCTTCAACTCGCATAGAAAGTCAGTAAGGGAACGTAATCCTGAGCTGGGGGTCATCGTGACATACCCTCGTCGAAGCCCTTGGCCACTCCGGAAAAGCTCCAGACGCAAACGCATATGATGAGGTAGAAGTTGAATATCTCACGAGGACACTCCTTGATGGCCGCCTTGGTGGCTTTGATTACATTAGTGTTTCCCATGTTGTCGGTATAAAGTACAAGTGCAAAAATGTGTTTTGGCCTTATTCTGCCTTGACAACTTGGCCAAGCAAGCTTCTCAGGGTAAGAGGACTATACGGGGTTTTCCTGGGCGCCCAGAGGCTTCATATAGTACCCAGAAATGACATGCTTTCTTGGCTCTAGAAAAGCCCATACCGGGATTCTGGTCGGCCTAGGTATTTCGTCTTAGTCCGTATCTGATTTGTGGGGTTAGTGTAGATGGCAGATGGTTTGTGGGATGTCCAGGACTCCGGGGTAGAGGGGGGAGTTAGGTGGGTCGCGGCACATGTCCGTCGTCTAGAGGAGCGCCCATTTCGGAGGCAGGCCGCATGCAGCGCTACTGCCTGAGTCTCGTGGATTTCGAGACATGGCGGCAAGATCTTCCAAGAGTGGGTTATATATATGGCTCTGACGAAAGAAGCTACGGGGGGGCGCGAACATCATGAAATAGTGCTACCATATTGAGTACATGGCACCAGCCGTCAGCGGACGCATACAATACGCAGGATCATAGACTATCAAAATGGTGACATATAACGAAGAAGTCAGATATCATGACTCGTAAATCTGCATTCATACTACATAGGGGTATCTAATGTTCAGTGCCTTCCGTTTGTGACGCCATTGCCATTGGTGAGCCCGTTCCCACTGGCGATGCCATTTCCATTCTTGATGCCATGTGCCATCTTGGTGTTGTTTCCATTCGTGACGCCGTTTTCGCTCGTCGCCCCCGTAACCCTGGCGCTTAGCTGGGCCATCTCCGAGCCCCTCTTACTTGCTCCTGCCAGAAGAAGGGGCCCGTCAGTGGCGGCCATGACCCACCTCGCACCCATGCCGCAGAACTTTTCCACGAGGTCTAGGCGAGCGTGGAGTCCGCCGACACCAACATACTTGCCCACCTTGTTGCAGGCGGCAATGGTGCGCTCGTAAGCCTCGGTAAGGCGAGGGTTCTCATAGTCGCCGGGAATACCCATCTCAGCCGTCAGGTCATTCGTGCCGATCAGCAGGGAATCGACCCCATCCACGGCGGCAATCTCGTCCACCAACTCCAATGCCTCAAGAGTCTCAATCATGGGGATGACTAGTGTCGAGGCGTTGCAGACGGGGTTAGACACCTTGGCAGATATGGAGCGGAACTGGAAATGAGGTAACCCATTTGTCGACGACCGGCAGCCAACAGGCTGGAACTTAGCTGCGGCTACAACATCCTTGGTGTCCTGGACTATAGGCGATGTAAGTAAAAGCGGCTTAAGATGGAGTCGCCAGACTCAAGTGCGAGAGCACTCATGCACGAACTTACCACTTCTGATGTGAGGCACGATAACCCCCAAAGCACCTCCATCGAGGATGCGGGAGACGAAGAAGGGGTCTTTGCTGGGCGCCCGGACAATAGGGGCGATGCCGGCGTACAGGGCTGACATACACAGCTGGCCCGTGGTATCGCTGCACATGGCTTAGTCACAGTCACAAGACAGGGTGGACACTCAAAGGTAGATGAGTCGGGGTGTGGCTTACAGGTCAAATGAGGAGTGTTCCATGTCAATGAGGATACCATCGAACCCCGCCGTCTTGGCCATCATGGAGATCTCTATGGTGCGGACAGTCTTAACACTTAGTGTGTAAGCGACCTCACCCCGTTCCATCTTCTCCTTGATGGTGTTTCGTAATTCAACAGCCATTTTGATTGTGCGATAGTAGTTGCAAAGACGGGTTGGTGGAGAGAGATGCGTTGGTGCTTTGAGTGTCGGATGGTTGTAAATGGAGGGAACTGATGCCTATGTTTTCTAGGCCAGGATATGTATATGAGTGGGATATAGAGCTGGTGCTTCTCGCGTGTCAGATCTCTCACAGATCTCTCGTCTACTCAATTTATATGCCGTTGGGAGGTCATGGTGCTACCCGTAGTATCCCGGGCCCTCCCGTCGTGGGCGGAACCTACGCCGCAACTCGACCGTCCGCCGATAGTTCGGAGCGGCATCAATGCGTTACAATTCTTCAAAGACGAGAGAACGGACACTTTGCGCGATTCGGCCCCCCAGTCTGCTGGTTTCAGAACAACTAGCAATGTTGGGTGTGGGTATGACTATGGAGAAATTGTCGTCGTCCCACCGGACATGCCCCGACAGACGAGGTCATCCCCACGGGGGTCTCCAATAATTAATCAACCGTAACCCCACACTGGAGATGGCCCAATAGGCCCCCATCCCCATCCCCCCATCTTCTCCTTTTGCGCAGTCGAAGACAATGAACGAAGCGGGCGTTGACCTACGTATCTTCGGCGCAGGCCCGCGTCTGACTTATTTCCAATATTTCGATCGATACTACTATGACGAGCCTTATGTCGCAGGCATGCGAGCGCTGCTGGCGACGCAAACAGAAGGTGATGATGCATGCACACTACCCACATTCCCAGTACACAATGGGTTTGCCGAGGACTGGTCTGACGATCCTGACAGTGCGACCGCCGTAAGCCCATCTGCCAGCAATGCCAGCTAGTTTCGGCCACCTGCAAAGAACGCCGGCACGGAACCGTTGTTGATCCATCTGATCCTGCATCGCAGTTAAGGTATGTCTGCAACTGTGTCGCCATGTGGAGCTTGGCCTGCTGCAAACCAATACATCGCTAAGTATTGGATATGAAGCTATATCGAAGCTCTGAAGCGCAAAGTACAGCTTTTGGAGGCCCAGGTGGGACAGCAGGCTTCACCGCAGCAAAACCACGATGGGAATATCAGCCCTGCTTCCGACTCCCGAATAGGCTCGGAACGGAGGCCATCTCGGTCCTCAGTGTCGCGCGCCGCCGGCTGCAGGGACTCGATCCAAGCCGAAATGGGATCTCTTTCGCTCGCGGCCATGGCCGAGTTCACTGGAGAGCAGTCGTCTCTGCCAAGGGCGCGTCCGTTCCTCTCCTTTGAGACCCTTTTCCGCTCGTCAACCGGGGTTGCCGCCAGCAACCTATCCCGATCAGACTCCCCTAATCCCGCCGTGAATGGGACTCTTGGCGATTTCCATCGCGCTTTACTGCGGCAGGGCCTGCAACTGAAAAGCATAGATACCCAGAAACCTTTCAACAGGTATCTTGATATGACTATGCAATGCTTCCCTTTTGTTGAAAGAACCCAATTGATGGAGGAGTACGCAATCGTGAGTCAAGCGGACTTGGCTAACTCCGATGACCTCCTCGCAGACTCCCCAGGTAGGGTTGTCCGCATCTATGTCGCCGTGGCAACAGGAATACTCCTTACTCCCGACTTCCGCTACTTAGAAGCCCTTGCAACAACCCTAGCTCTCACAGCACATCAGCACATCCCGTGGGTGGACGAGTCCTCTGGGGAGCTCGAAACAGTACAATGTTTAACCGCAATTGCCCTCTTCTCCTTGTTCACATCCTTTGGTGGCTCTACCTGGCATCTACTGGGCCTCGCCTTGTCCCGATGTGTATCAGCAGGAATGCACCACATCCGAGTAAGCGACGCTCAGTCTGACGATGAAGAGAAAAGGGGCTGCAGCCGCGCCTTTTGGTGTCTCTATGTGCTTGATACGTAGGTCTTGCATCCATCAACTTTAACCAAAATCCATTCTAACACCAGGAAGGCTCATCAGCACCTCTTTGGACCGGCCCTTCTTTATTCAAGATGAAGACATTACGACATTGGTATGTTTGAAGGATATTCGGGGTGTCTATGGGCCAAACAAATCAGGCTAACCTTCTAATTGAGCCACCGCCCCAAAACGGCAGCCCGAACGGCGAGTTTGACATATTCCACCGCAGTGTGGTGCAATGCGCGAGATTGCTCCGTGACGCACAGCGGAATCCCGAGAAAGGGGCTCTTTTCCACTTCATCAATCTTCAACACTTCAGGCAGACTATGCCCAGGTACTCGACTGGCTTCTATGGTGGCTCGTGGCTGCTTAATAATCTCTGTACACGGTTCTGTTGTCGCTCTCTTCTGGAGATACTGGCCAACCTTCATCCGACCCAAAGCACAGCTGAGACAGACATGGTGGTAGCATACGCCAAGAAACAATTCACCGAGTTTCTTGACCTCCTGGACCAAAGCTCCGCCACACAGAGCTGTGCATTTATGGGATGTGACGGACTTCTCGTCTTCCGAATAGGGGCAGAGCTACTCTGCAATCCGCTCCTCAGCAACCTAAGGGGAAATCACTCCGCAGCGCAAGCAATATCGCAAAAATGTCTGCGTTTGTTGGTGGCCATCTCCGAGAGGTTTTGGTCTGTACGCTTCCTCCGAGAGATACTTGATCAGCTTGTTGTGGTCCTTCTCGTTCCGGTGGGTTGTCACTCTCATGCCGACTGGCTGAGCCTTGAGCGCCGTATAGAATCATCGGAAATCCCTACCCCCAGGCGAGTTCAAGACCTGATCAACTCTCTTCACATTAATACGCCTATTTCAAATATCTCCGGTTGAAAAAGCTAGCCCGTGTCATATCATCAATGTGTCTCTCTTACCATCTTCCCGGAGGCAGTGGCCGATATCCCAATCTACCCGAGTCCACAATCGCAGCAACACGGGAATGTTTGCAGATTGTCGAACTAAACATTATTCTTTACCGTGTATCGTTTTGTACAAAGGTGACTGATCGCCGGCCAATCGGTTTTCGGGCAAATCACCGTCCAGTCACAATATGGGCTGAACTACATATAGTTATACAAAAAAGGTCAGTCGGAAACCAATAGAGCTGTTTATTCGCCGCGCTGTGCGTTAGCCACGGAATTATCCGCCAGGAGTCAGACAAAAGAAAACTTGCACCAAGTAAATGCAATCTTCAAAGCAGTGGCTATAATCTCCTTAATTTATTTGTGTATTGAAATCGTGTATGTTCACGGCTCAGAATTGACTATCCCAAGCAAATCCATCCATGCCCTGAGTACCCCAAGCGAACTCTCCTAGACCCGCCTCGAGATGTTCCATCATCTCGTCCGTCAAGGTAGGCCAGGTTCCTAGAAGCTCCTGATCGGTTCCAAACCCAGTCCCTTCGCCGTATGTCATGGAATCCGCATTGTGGTCCGTCGGCATCATGAACGAACATCCAGCATCCTCCTGTTGTTGCTGCCAGCCTGGTACGTTCATATGTGTTCCAAATAAAGCATTTATAGGTATGGAAGGACTGTTGATGACCCCATCGCCGCCATCTGCAAGAATATATTGCAAGTTACTTGTGTGGTTGTTACCTGGCTGCGATGGCCCATCAGCCGCCGACCCTCTGAAGCCGCCGGCTACTGGCAAACCCGGGTCCCGCAGGAAATGATCCTTGAGGATGCTAAAGACGACAGCGAATCGACCTGCATCCGGCATGTCCTTCTTGAAGCCAAGCAAGATATCGTTGCAGAGCTGCAATGTTCGTTTTGTCTTGACTGCGGCCGCGTCACCGCCGCCGTCGCCGCCCGGGCCTTGGTGGTGCAGACCCAGCGAGACGCAGTAGATGATGGACAGGCCCGCGGCAAAGATGACCTGGAAATATCCGCGCGTCCAGGTTATGTACCGGCTGCGAGCCATGTTGTCGTACAGCTCGATGATGCGCGTTGCGCACCCTAGGCACATGACAAGCAGGTCCTCAGGCGGCTGGTCGTGCCGGCGGCGCGGCGCGGTATGGATGGCGCCGCGCACCAGGAGAAGTTTGTCCTTCTCGAGGAGGAAGTCGTACCACTCGGTCCGCTCATAGAGCGACCGGGGCTCGTCGAACGTGGGCGCACCGCGCCGCCACGTCTCGAGCTCCCCCAGGAACCTGTAAAGAAGTACATAGACGTGGCCCGACGAGATCTGGGAGGAAGGAATCGCGTCACCATCGACAGGGCTCAGACCGCGTCCGCTGTAAAATGCCGAGTGTATCCGCGAGGTGATCCGCCGGAGACGAATGCAAAACACGAAGACCGAGAGCTCCGTCGGCCTGCCGTCGGCACTAAGGGGTACAGCAGATAAAGCACTCCCCGTCAGCATAGCGTCTGTAATGGTTTCATCCGCCGCGTCTATAGGCAGCTCAACACTGATATCATTTTCCGGAATAGCAAACGGTCTGCCGAGAACACCTGAGGAATAGCGGTCGGAGATGTAGCATTCCCAGAATATGCGGCGTTGGTGTTGTTCTTTGAGCAGATCGGTCCCCCGCCGGGGTCGGGCATGAAGGTTCTGCTCAACGCACTGCCGCATACAAAATTGGGAGATCTCCCAGAGCGATGTTCCGATGTGATGGTACATCCCGAATCGACATACCAGAAGCAGGTTCTGGATAGCGTCCACGCTGCCAATCAGCGGGATATTGCCCACGTATTCCTGGGCAGCTAGGTAGTACCCGTAGGGATGCTCAGAGCTGTCACCCTATATAGCTGTTAGCTAATGGCAAAGGCATAAAGACATAGTGAGCTTGGTTGGACGGGAGATACGCATGATTTGCGCCCAGCGAGACCTGGTTAAACGCTAATCGAATCACGCTTTCATGAGGAGCTGCCTGGGCCGGACTTGGAAGCACATGAATGAGTATTTACCCTACGATAACGCGTAACAGCGCTGATTGAGAGTACCATGAAGAGTCGAAAGTAGTCCTGGGCTGACGGTGGTTGCGGGGGTGTCCCGTTGTAGACGCGATTGAAAATGCCCAGCACATCTTGGCGAAGGAGGAAAGTATGATGGATATGGAACCGAGTAAAGCTTGGTTGAACTACGCATCAGATCGATGCGAACTCTCGATAACGATACAAGACGGGTATGCTCACTAGTTGTTCAGCAGTGCGGTGGCCTCCTCAAGCGAAGGTTGGGGATTCCGAGAAACGGTCAATTCCGGTATCTGAGGTCTCTCAGCCAAAAGCTGCATAATCTGGGGTTCATAGACGTGCCATCGTGAGTCTTGGAAGATGAAGCGCAGGAAACTGGAAAGGGTAGTATTAGTATACTCCGGCACTCATCATGCAAACTCTGCTTATTTACCTCAACCCACTTCCATCGCCAACAAAGCCACGAGACGCGGTTGGGGAATCTAAAACCTGGGTGCTCGTCCGCTCGTCGGCGTCGGCGTCGGCGTCGGCGTCGGCTTCGGCTTCGGCATTGGCGGCAGTCGTGTTCCGCTCGAGGCCCTCCTCCGTATTGCCATCTTCGGAGATAGGAGTCGCCGTGACAGCGGCCGTGTCAGTGGCAGCGACCTTGGCTTGCAGTTCTTGTTTGCGCAACTCGAGCCGATGGATGAAATCCCGGGGGTATCGCTCCGAGGTCACCGGGTCAATGATGACGCAGGCAGCCTTGGACTTGGTGCAGCTAGAACACTTTGGGGCCTGGCGATCGCATTTGATCTTCCTCAGCCTGCAACGCTGGCATGCGGGCAAGAGGGCGTGATTGCTGCCTTCCTCCGGCATTGTTAACTTATGAACCGCTTACACATGTTGCTGGGCGGGCGGCAACAATTTGGAGCGAAACGGCAACTGCAGCAACAGCGTCAGAGAATTGTCTTGTGGCCATTTGCAAGCACACGCATACTTGTACAGAGACACACATATGATATGGTCCCCCAATAAGAACAGAAGTATCGTGTCTGATTCTGATTTCTGATTTCTGAACTTGAACGATGGCCAGCAGTCGGACCCCGCCCGGGTCATCAATGGATCTTTTGTGTGTGGAGTTAGCCTACAAGTATGGCTTAACCTAAGTCAGTACCTAAAGTTCAAGTAAGGTTACTTGGTATTGGTAGAAGAATTATCAGAGTTCCAGCGACTGGAAATCGGCCAAAGTCCGATCGAAAGGCGGGGGACCCCACAGCGCTACCTCATCTGATGTTTTCGTTTCGTTTCGGTAGTCTCCCTCTAGTTTCCCGGAATTCTGGGAGATGCCCCGAGGTCTCTATGGAAGCCTGGGCGGTGTCGGGCCGCTGCAATCGACTTCATGTCATGGCCATGGTAGCCAGGTCAAGCGTACTTAATCTAATACCTACCTATATACATATCCATATACATACACACACACACACACACACACACACACATATATATATATATGCTTACCTATATCCTTAGCTGCCTAAGTAGGCATATCGTGATGATAATGGCATAGATACTCCGATAGAAGCTCGAAGCAACTATGAACTTCTACCCCGTGCCACCCGTCATCACAGCCGAGCTGTACCTGCGAATACCGGACGATATACGATGCCGCGACCAAGAGTCTGAGTGGAGGGGCGGCTTTGATCGTACATTTCAGCATATCTTCCTGGAGGGACCTGTGGCAGCTTCTGACGGGAGTTTATATGTGGTTGATATTCCTTACGGAAGAATCCTGCGCATCGACGCGGATAAAAACGTCACGGTGAGCTGCAGATGGGATGGTGAGCCGAACGGGTTGGTCGGCACGGCAGACGGAAAGCTTCTTGTTGCCGACTATAAGCAGGTAATTGTTGTGTGATCTGATGCTTGTATGCATTTAGGCAAAGCTGACATGCCTCGTCTTGGAGGGAATTCTGTCATTCGATCCAGCAAAAAGGGCGATCGAACCGCATCTGACTCGGAAGAACCTCGAGCGCTTCAAGGGGCCCAACGATTTAGTGGTAGATTCCAAGGGCAATCTCTACTTTACGGATCAGGGGCAGACTGGGTTGACCGACCAAACAGGAAAGGTCTACCGTCTTTCGCCCGACGGAAGGCTCGACACACTCGTCGACAATGGCATCTCGCCGAACGGCCTCGTTCTATCCTTGGACGAGAAGGTCCTGTTTGTGGCCATGACGAGAGCGAACCAGGTCTGGCGCCTGCCACTTCATGCAGATGGCACGACGACCAAAGCAGGTGTCTTCTTCCAGTCTTTCGGCAAGGCAGGGCCCGACGGGCTGGCCTTGGATGAAGAGGGTAACTTGTTCGTCTGCCACCCGAGTCTGGGATCCGTCTTCGTCGTGGACGCGAGCGGCATCCCCAAGGCTCGGATTGTGAGTGGCACAGAAGGGATCAACTTGACCAATTGCTGCTTCGGTGGGCCTGAACACAAGACTCTGTACATCACGGATAGCATAGAGGGCAATGTGCAGAAGGTAGAGTGGCACTGCCGAGGAGCGGTGTCGGCGCCAAATTTGAGTGCACCTGGATTAGGAGGTTGAGATTGAGGTGTTCCAGGCCTTTTACTGGAAATGAACATCACGAGTGGTCCCATATATTGAGATCCCTACTGGGACTGCGTGGACTTCCGGAGTTCTTCACCGAAGCAATAGAAAAAGACAGATATGTCGTGGCGACAAAGAGACATTTAACTGCGGTACAACCATGCGAGCAACGTCCTAAGTACCAAGCACATATCTGAATATTGGATGGATCTGGATTAGTCAAGCATCACCGAGCCGTTCTCGATTAAGTACGTAGTGTGTAGAGACCTAGCGAAAGGAGGTTCTGGCTTGCATCTGCATCGGGACACGAAAAGAATAATTCGGAGGAGATAGGATCATAGTCGTAGGTAGTTGTAGAATTGTTCGCCGGTGAGAGCTTCGCCAACGTCCTGCGCCATCTGGTGTCTGGTGTTATTAAGCGCGGGCCGAGTCAAATCATGTTCTCAGATGACCGAATTAGGTTATTGTTGTCTTGAGACCCCCCAAGGGCCAGTGCATTGCACGAGGAAAACCAGATGTGCTAGTGTCAAGATCTCTTGTCTTTTGTATATAACACGCCAAGTGGTCTTTGATATAGGCCTACATACATTACATACTGGAAGCCGTATATACCGAGACCAATAAGTCGGATGTGGAGATGTGAGATTAGCATGGCTTGAATAGAGGCTCCGCAGTAGGAGGCGGACCAGAAGCCCGGATAACAATACGAGAAGGCCAAAGCAAGGCTGAATTTGCGTTGATTGGCGGGGAAGTGTCGGCCGCCTTCTTTTGAAACGAGCCGATGGGCGCGACAGTACCTGCCCGGGTCGAGAAAACCGGCGTCATCAGCTGATGGTTGGTTTGGCTGGCGCGTATAGTCGGGTAGTCGGTAGGGCCAAGTTCGATCGAGTCCTGATCCGTGTGACCATGAGCAACTAAGGTTAATGGACGAATCCCATGGTGGGTGTCCAATGCGAAACAAAACCCATCGGTTCTGTCCTACAGTTCCTGCATATTTGCTTACTTAGCCTTTAGGTAGGTAGGTAGTAGTATGTTTGGGTACGTATGCTCAGGTATTCAGGGGCCTTCTCCCTTTGCTTTTGGGCGGGCCTACCCAAGATGTACGTACCCACCCAACCAGGTCCGAATAGACACGTGAGTTGGCAGAGACAGTTGACATCTGTACGTTGGTAGACCTGCATACATGCCTCTTAGGATAAGGTTCTTCTTCGCATGTCGATTTCGGCGCGTGGTTCTGATGAAATCACAAGCCAAAGCAGCGTGGGTGGTTTTGCAAGCCGCAGGCACGCAGGCAGGCAGGCAGACAGACAGGCAGACAGACAGACAGGCTCCAAATTTTTGCCAATCTTGCCAATCTGTTCTGGCAGGCACTTGGTTTCACAAATGGAGGTAGATTAGCCTTCGCGTCATCAAGCTGTCGAAGTCAATCGTTAGCCGCAGGCGACCTTGGATAATGGCTATTTGCTACGAGTCGTCTCCACGCAGCAGTTGTATGTTGCTGTTGGTGTCGCCAATTGCCTTCTGCAGCCAGCAAGTGTGCATGTATGTATGCTGTATCAGGCCGAAAATGAGGTCGACGGTCGACTGGGTTCAGATACCCGTCAGATACATCAGATACATCGCTGCGCGTACACGTGTCTCCACTAACAACGTAACTGAACGAGCACAGCTACATACATCTTACCAGGTACATACATGTCTGTAGGATGTAGGTAGTAGACATGGGCATCTGGTCTGGTGCGTTGTCTGACTCCAGACTCTCTCACTTGCCGAACAGACTTTGGAGTGACTATAAATGACTCTGAATGCTCTATATAGAAGCCTGGGTTATACGGAGAATCTGGTTAAAACATACATATATATACACTACTTTACCTTTACCCCCTTTACACGATTGGTAGATTTGGTAGAGATGTATCCAATCCTACAGGCCCTACGGGACCTACAGGGCCTACAGGGCCTACTTGTATGTACAGGCCGACGCCGACGGGAGACTCCACTTTCCCATAATAGTAATTGAATGGCTGACGGTTCTCTTTCGGATTTTGATCAAGGGGTCAATACTGTAGGAACACACACACACACACACACACACAAACACACGCATACACAGCACCACCACACATGTTGGTCGGCTGGTCGCCGGCAGTGTTGTGCATCAGAGTTGCAGCCCCCATTTGCTCCCCACTCCACTTTCTCTCGCTGGCCTGAACTCCCTGAACGTATGTGCCTGAAGTGGTCTTCCTTCCTATTAGCCGACCAGGGTGCCTGACAGAACTAATGCGTCCTAAGCTGCTAAAGGGAAGAACCCCTGAAAGCCACTTTGGCGCCTTGCCCTCGCGGGTGTAAGGGTGAACCTTCCTTACTAGAAATTCCCATCTCCACGTTTGGTGGTGATTGATTGAAAGATGAAGATCGCAAGCTGTCAAGCCTCGCCAATCATCTGCCCGTCTGCTCATCTCCCGGGCTTTCTGCTTGCCGTCCAGAGCATCCTCTCCCTAACGTAAAACCATTCACTCATGGCACATGGGAGTGTGCTGTCCACCGCCAAAGATGCGGGGGGGGGGGGGGGGGGGGGGGGGGGGGGGGGGGGGGGGGGGGGGGGGGGGGGGGGGGGGGCGGGGGGGGGGGGGGGGGGGGGGGCGGGGGGGGGGGNCATGGGCGGTTTGGGGCCCCCCCCCAAACAGCCCCCCCCCCCCCCCCCCCCCAAAAGGGAAGAACCCTCCGCTGGATACATAGATAATCCCTACCTACATCAATGTACGTTCATACACGACATGTACATAAGTTGTTGATGTATGTGTAATCATAACGGCAGCAACAGCCAACATCGACAAGCAGGTAAAGTAAAATTACATCATGCCAACATCCTGGGATCTCTCCATCCATCAGTACATAGGTAGATTTCTCGCTTTCTCTCTTCCCCTTCGCCCTTCGGTGCGCTATGCTACTTGACCGCGGTTCTTCTCGAAGGGGGAGAAGAAACAAAAAACCAACGACTGCACCAAACAGCCGCAGATCGTCATGACCGGAGGGCCCGTTCGCGGTCGCAAGAGAAAAGAAGAAAAGGAAGAAATTTGACCAGGGTAGTTAGTGATTTAGTTCCAGGGTGATGGTGGTGGTGGTGGTGTATATGATCCATTTTGGATGTTGGGGGGTGTCGGCAATTTACCCACATAATAATTATAATACCGTGCACGTCCAGGTTCATACCTGAATGGCAGTGAATTGCAGGAAGGACACAGGCTGGACAGGATATTGGGAGGAGGACACTAAAGCTCGCCGTTTCGACCCGGTCCTACTGCCGCAACGCAACGCAACGCAACGCAATCGCAAATCATCCACATCCTACCACCAACCCAAGTCACTGTCACCCCTACTAACCGCGGGTCTGGGCAGGTTTGTTTCTGAAATCTACTTTTACTTGTCCAAGTGGCCTCCTTCCTTTGCGGAGCTGGAGCGAACTGTCATCTTTTTTTATCCTTTTGCTTCGTCTGGTCTTTCTTTCTGGAACACGTACGGATATACCAAGGGAAAGAAAGAGTGTTGAAAAAAAAGAGTGACCCCCATTGCTGCTGCTCACCCACAAGTAATGAGTTGATTGATAGATACGATACATACATACATACAAGTGGCCGGCCGACCTTGCAACACCCTGTTTCGGCCAAACGACTAGAGGACGCCTTGCTCGCCATCTTCATCACCCACCCATCCACCCCCGACTACTTTTTCAAGTAAACCCCCCAAAAATACCACCACCCGACTTTGCTAGCATCCCTCGCCTCTCTCCCTCTCCTGTTGCTCCAGCACTTTTTTTTTATGGGGGGCCAGGGTCGACTGATGAGCCAACCTCAATGAAATTCCCAGCCATCTCGATACCCGACCCACCTCGCGACGACGGTTCAACCTCCTCCATCGCATCTTTTCTTTGTCTCTCGCGCCCATCACCAAGTTGGTCTTGAATCGTGAGACGTTTGATTCTTCCTGGGCCACCGACTGATCCTTTGCGATCCTGAAGCCCACCTCCGAACTTCAATTACTCGGGCGCCCCGAATTCTCGTCGACCTGTCTCCTGTCGCAATCATCCCAAATCCTCGAACAACCCGCAATCTACCGTTACGTCAATTATACTAGGTCAACGGCTGCCTTGGGAGGCCCTGCCTCTGACTCGCCATGGCCTTTCTATTCAAATCCAAGAAGAGCCAGGACAGAGCGCCTCAGAGTCGAGATGGGCCGCCTTCAGCCTCTTCGGTGCAAAGCGCTGCAGGCCGTGTTGCCAGAGACGACAAGGCTGCGCGATCCACCCCGACTGGGAGCTTGAACTCGATCGACAACGACGGCAGCCCATTGCAAGATCCTGAAAAATATGCTGCCCGCCGTGCTGCTGCGGAACAGCAGCAGCAACAGCAACAATCACCGCCTTCAGCGCAGCAATCTAGTAACGACTTACCTGTAAAGAACCCCTTGCCCGCTGATCGCCTTTCACCTACGATCCGCAGACTAACTCTTGCAGTTCCGCAATTCGCCATCGTCGCCTAATAATAACTCATCGCTGTACCCCTGGTCCCAACGGCGGATGAACTTCACTTCTTCGATACCGAGTCCTTTCCCACGATATGGCGCCGCTGTAAACTCCGTGTCTTCGAAGGAAGGCGACATCTACGTGATGGGCGGCCTGATCAATAGCTCTACAGTAAAGGGTGATCTGTGGTTGATAGAGGCCGGAGGCAGTCTGTCATGCTACCCTTTGGCGACAACTGCGGAGGGTCCTGGTCCTCGAGTGGGACATGCATCTCTTCTGGTCGGAAATGCTTTCATCGTGTATGGCGGAGACACCAAAGTTGACGAAACCGACCTGCTGGATGAAACCCTCTATCTCCTCAATACCTGTAGGTTCCCATGGGCTACTTTAATTCCATCAGCCTGTCAGCTTGATTGAATTGGGCTAACAATAGATAATAGCAACGAGGCAATGGTCAAGGGCTTTGCCGGCGGGGCCCAGGCCTACTGGTCGTTACGGCCACTCATTGAACATTCTTGGGTCAAAGATCTACATCTTCGGTGGCCAGGTCGAGGGCTATTTCATGAACGATCTTGCCGCATTTGACCTGAATCAACTACAAGCCCCTAACAACAAATGGGAAGTTCTCATTGAGAATACGGATACGGCACCAAACAAAGGCAAGGTGCCACCTGCCAGGACGAATCACTCGATGGTGACTTACGGCGACAAGCTGTATCTGTTTGGTGGTACAAATGGGTTCCAATGGTTCAACGATGTCTGGTGCTACGATCCTGCAACCAACCAGTGGTCTCAACTAGACTGTATTGGATATATCCCTGTTCCCCGCGAAGGCCATGCGGCTGCTTTGGTCGACGACGTTATGTACATCTTCGGTGGTCGCACTGAGGAAGGCGCTGATTTGGGTGACTTGGCGGCCTTCCGCATTGCGTCGCGAAGATGGTACACGTTCCAGAATATGGGTCCTTCGCCTTCACCTCGATCAGGCCATAGCATGACAACCGTTGGCAAGGGCATTGTCGTTGTCGGAGGCGAGCCAAGCTCAACGATGACCGCTGTGAACGACCTCAGTTTCGTCTACGTGCTCGATACAACCAAGATTCGCTATCCAAACGACGCCCAGATTCAGTCTAATACTCAGAAGATGCAGCAAGCACGACGACCTAGTACTAGCGAGCCGCCAGGAACTGTTGCCCGAATTCCAACTTCACGCGAAGTTTCTATCGAAAGACGCGCACGTGAGAACGGTCCAGCCAGCCCAACTTCCAAAGGCCCCAATGGACCTCAACAAATGGGGCCTGTGGCAACAGCCAACGCCGCTTCAAAATTGCCAAGGACCGCCGACCGTGGACCTCCTGACCGAGGGCCACCCCAGGGTCCGCCTCCTCAAGGCCAACCTCCTCGGCCTACTGTTAATACCACGCCGTCGGGAGGCCGTGCGAGAAACGCTTCTATCGAACGCATTGAGCGCGAGACAGTGAGAGCTGCGGCCGGCTCACCAAACAGCCAGACGGGATCGCCCATATCGCGTGAAGTCATCCCAGAAGAGAGTCCGGTCTCCGCAAATGGCCGACGTACTCCAAACCAACAACCAAATCGCGCGACTCCCAAACCCGGCACTGCGGTCACCGAGCCTGCTAGAGCCAGGTCGGGTAGTACCCGCCAGACACGTGGCCAAGGCTCAGTAGACAGCAACACTGAACCCACCATCAAGAATGTCGCGGCACTCGCATCCACACCGGCGCCCGTCTCTGCACCCAGGCCAGCCTCGCCTCCGCCGCCAACGCGCCAACCAAGCAACCCTTTGAGTAGGAGAGGCTCTTCAGGCAGAAATTCCCAGACGGTCGCCCTGCTCAAGGAACTTGATACAACGAGAAACCGCAATGCCTGGTATGCCTCGGAGCTTGAGCTTGCCCGAAAGTCTGGCTACGTCCCAAATACGCCAATGAGTCCTACCCTAGAGAAACGTGGAGCTGAGACCTTTGACGAAGAGGATCGACCGCTCATAGAAGCGCTCCTGGCGATGAAGCAGGAACTTGCTAATGTCCAGAATTCCGTCGACAAGCAAGCCATTCTCGCTGCCAAGCAAATCGCTGAGGCCGAGCGACAGCGTGATGCCGCTATACAAGAAGCAGTCTACGCAAAGGCGAAAATGGCTGCTCAAACAGGCAGCACGGCTAGCACGCCACAGCTGGACCAAGAACGAGACGCAGATACTCGTGATCGGACTGCTGAAATGAGCCGGAAGTTTGCGGCAGCCCTGGACCTCCAGAAGGGACTACAGAATAAACTTGAAAGATGCACCTCGGATCTCGATGCCGAGAAGAGAGCCCGTCAGCTTGCCGATGAAACTGCGGGTGCAGCGCAAAAACGCATGGCGGATCTCGAGACGTACAAGCAACAAACCTCGCTTGAGGTAGAAAGCCTTCGGGCTGAATTACATAATGCTCAACGCGAGGCGCGAGAACAAGCCACTGCGGCAGCCGAGGCTGTCGCAGCCATGCAAATGCTGCGCGTTGAGCATAGTGATTTGCAGTCTAAGTACGAAGATGCTCCCAGCAGCGAAAGAGAGGGCGGGTCCACGCTCGACTCTTTACGGGAGGCACTTACTGCGTCCGCCGATATGAGGAACCACTTTGAGAACAAGCTTGAAGAAGAGCGCACAAACCGGGAAAATCTTGAGACGAAACTCACCACGCTCAAGGCCGAGCACGAAGCTCGCACAGCCGAGCTTGTAGCCATCACCCAGCGTCTGCGTGACGCTGAAGAGCTTGCAGAGCGACACGCAGCGGAGGCCAAAGTTCATCGTCAAGCTGTCATCTCCGGGTTGGACAAGGTCTCGCAGGACGGCGCAAAGGCGAAGCAAGCGGATTCAGATCGCATCATCGCCCTTCAAGGACAGGTCAATGCTGCCAACAACTTGGTTCGGAAGTACCAGCAGGAAGCAAACTCGGCTTCCGACAAGCTTCGTACTGCTGAGGAGCGTATTGCCGGCCTAGAGGCTTACCAGGAGCAATCTAGCAGAGAAGGCGTCACCATTCGCAGGCAACTTCAAGCCGCCATGAAAGACACGCAATCCTTGCAAGCTCTCAACTCTGACCTCAAGCACCAGCTGGCCAACCAGCAGCTGGAAACAAACGCAATGACGGTACAGTATAGCACTCTTAAGGACATCCTTACCGAACGAGGCCTCAGCCCGACTGGTGTTACTCGAGCACGGAACTTTGGGTCAAGAAACGACTCGCCAGCGAATGGCGACCTAGAACAACAATTGGCTGAAGTCAAAGCTGCTCACGAGGAGACCAAGCAAAACTTCGAGATCCAGTCGCAACAAGCCGAAACGGCATACCGCGAGAGGGTTCAACAACTTGAGAGCGATTACCAGTCTGCGGTTCACTACGTGAAGGGTACCGAGAAGATGTTGAAGCGCATGAAGGAGGAACTCTCGAAGTTCAAGACTGAGAACGCTCGCCTTAAGACGGAGAATATCGAGCTGGAAGAGAGGGCATTGGCAGGCAACGCTAATGCAGGACCGGGCGACTCGGAACCGCAGCGTGCGGCTCTGGAGGCCAAGATCCAAAGCCTGGAAGATCAAGTCAGGCAGTCATCGGCACAGCTGGAGCAGCAACTTGGTGAGGTTCGAAGGGAGCTCGAGGGTACCCGGCAGGAACGCGACAAGGCCAAGAAGACGACGGCAGAGAGTGTTGAACGATTGACGAGCAAGGAGAAGGATCTCGAGCGGATGCAACAGGATTACGCGCAGCTCGAGAAGCGTGCACTGGATGCTGAGCACAAGGTCGGACTGCTGTTGGACCAGGTTGAGAACTCGGTAGACAACTACCGGCGCCGAAGCCGACAGGTTCCCATGGACACACCACCCAACCTGAACGGTCTGGGCCATTCTCGCCAGGAGAGCTCGGAGGCCGAGAGCCTGTACGGTGGACTGGGAGATGCCAGAAACAGCGCAGCTCTGGACAACTTGGCCGATGAGCTTGACCAGCTGCGGTCCAAGTGGGAGGCAACCAACGAGAATTATCGGCTGTCCAACGCATTCGACTTTGAGACGGCGCCCGCCAAGAAGAGCGACGAAGTCGGCCTCGGCCTGAGTGCCAGCCTGGCTGACTGGCGCAAGCGTCTTGATACGGAAGAGGCAGAAGGCACCAATGGCACCAAGCACGCCTCCTAATAAGATGGGGAGATACGCATTTTGAACGACGACGGCTTTTTTTTTTTTTTTTTTTTTTTGAAAGATTTCGAGATTGCAATATCAACTTGACTTTGGTACAAGTCGATGCAATGCCATGGGTACAAGACGACGAGCTTGTACGTATACGATGCACGACACCTGCATACTCTTTGATACGTTGCAGCAATCATGATGATACTTGACGCCCTCTCCATCGACGGCGAGGTTTTTGATTTATTTTTGCGACAACATTTTACGACAACATTGAGTTTCTTTGGTCTTTGGGATCACTTGACGCGGCATGTACGAGCGAGATTCTCTACTTGGTTCGAGCAGATATCCTTGAAGAAGACGAACGTATGACCGCAGAAGGCTTCGTTTATTGTGTTGTGGAGTTTCTGGGGTGGCCCTTTTCCTTTCTCCTATTTTGCTATTTTCTCCCCCTTTTTCTTCTTCTTCTTCTTCTTCATGTGCATATACAATTCTCTTCACGGGGCTGAGAATAAGGCATTCTCGACACTGTCGTCGTTGGAGGCATGAAAGTCATAAAAGCTAATGTACAATACATATATGGTGTTCACGATGAGCCACGGGTCACCACACAATTCATCAGCAGAGATGGGGAATTCTGGCCAAAATGTCCCGGGCAGCACCGACTGTTTCATTCGCGGTCTACGGTGGGAAATCGGACTTTTTTTTTTTGCCACTGGAGATGAAAGGATAGTTCAATGATGATATTTGTTTGGCCAAGAAAATTGCCTGTATTGAATGTGACATCTTTTTCCACTGTTGACGTGACACGGTTATTTGCTCCCTTCCCATGATGCACACACAGGCGCAATCAAGGAAAATATTATGAATAGTCAAGTGGTAATCTTATCAAATAAAGCCTTTCCAGAGGATAAGTGCCCACTATAGAAAGCCACTATTTTCCTTCCTTGGAAAACCCTTTAGATTTCCACAATAGGGACCTCGGTGCCATCGATTGGCGGCACCGTGATGACCTGCGTAACCCCCATGTCGCCTCCCCGGAAGGCGTAGGTGAAGGTCCAGCCTGAGGCGGCCCCGGCATGCTCGCCCTTGTTGTTGACGACGACAAGCCCCGCAGCAACGTCCGGGTAGCGGCGCACCATGCGGCGGACGGCGTCTTCGGCGGCCTCGCCCGGGGCCATGCCGCGGCGCATGCTCTCGACGGCCTGGTAACAGGGGAGGAACCGCATCATGATGTCCCCGTCGCCCGTCGCGCCGCACCCGCCCACCTCGCCGTCCACGTACGACCCGCTGCCCGCGATGGGGCCGTCGCCGACGCGGCCGGGCACCTTGTGCGACGCCCCGTTGGTCGATGTGCCGGCGGCCATGCTGCCGGCGCCGTCAAGGGCGATCAGGGAGATGGTGTCGTGGCTTACCTGGGATTTGTTCTCGTTCTTCCCTGAGCCTCCGTTATCGTCTTTGTTGTTTGTGCCTGGTTCTTTTTTATCCGCGTCCATGGTGCGACGAGAAGCAGGCGCATACGGCCCGCATGCCGTCTTGGGATCGGGCGTCACGTCGAGCCGGTAGTTGGGCTGGCACCGGTCGCGGTCCCGCCACTCGTGGCAGCGCCGCACCGAGTCGGCGGTGCCAATGTACTCCTCGACGAAGCCGTTCTGGGCAGCAAAGGCCGTGGCCTGGTCGCCCGCCAGCAGGCTGTGCGACGTGTGGTCCAGGACGGCGCGAGCGACCCCAATGGCGTCGCGCACCCGCCGCAGCGCCGCCACGGCGCCCGTGTTGAGCGTGGTCCCGTCCATCAGCAGGGCGTCCAGCGTCGTCTCGCACTGCTCGTCGGGCGAGCCGCCGAAGCCCACGCTGCCGTCGCACTGGGCGGCTTCGCAGGCGGCGCAACCCAGCTGGACAGCATCTAGGACGGCGGCTGCTGTCTTGGACCAGTTGCGATCAGAGTCGCCAAGGGAAAGAGACGAAGAAATAGAAGTAGAGGTGACGAGGGATTCGTAGGCAGCATCGGTGGCGACTGTAAAGGGGCCGCCCCATGTATTTATCACCATGGGAAACCCGGGCGAGGGGTGGGTTACGACGGAGACAGCAGCGGGTGGCGAGGAGGCCGCTGAGGATAACGAGAGTGGGGTTGCGAAAGGGAGGAAGTGTAACAGTGAAGACCAGAGGCCTGCCATGGTTACGACAAGGAACGCGAACTAAGGTATTGGGAGAGGGTCTGATGTGCCAATTGAACAGTAACACAGGAAGGATATTGAAGTTGAGCGAAGAGCTTAGACACAAGACCGTCGTCAGTGGACCAGGTTCTTGTGTGGGGGTGGGGTTGCGGGCTTGGTGACTGACAAGCACTATAAGCATAAAGTAGGTATAGATAGGATAGATCGGCAGGTAAATGTAAAGATAAAAGACACGCCAACTTCTCGGACACGACGGAATTTTGTTTGTTTACTATTGATATAGGAGCACTCCTCAAGAGGCCAGAGGTGCCCCCATTGACACATGAAAGCTAATCATACTCGATGAATCATGATACTTGCATGGACAGGGACGCAACCCAGCGCGTGGCTGGCAATCATTCTCATACGACGTGCCCGAAGTGAGGAACCACCCCTCCCCTACTACACGTTACCCCAGAAAAGTTCGGTCGGTCCTGGACAGCCAGCTCTATACCATCCCCACGTCAACAGTCCATCGAGACCACCAAGACCGTCTATCACGGAGCAGCCTAACAGAAACCAATTGTGGCCAGTAGGGCCGGATATCCACGATGAACGGAAAGGAAAACAACAAACAACATGAAGAAAAGAAGGAAAAGAAGGATAAGAAGAAGAAAACATCGCGTCCGATCATCCCGACAATCATGACATTCGGATCATCCTTTTACTCACTCACTCCCTCACTCACTCACTCTTGTCACTCCCTCAATCACTTCCCGCACCCATCTTGTACAACCAAAATCTCGTTCTACTATTTCATGACGTGATGTGCCTGTCGCTGGTCTCATCCTTCCGTATCCTCATCCAACCCTGCCATGAAAAGCCATCATTTCCCGTTCGTCATCGTCACCATCGTTGCTCATTTCTCTGCATGCCCGTTATTGAGGAGCATTTCTAGTATGATCTGTTGGCCCGGCACCTCGGGGTGGGCCATGCAGATCTTGACCGTCCCTTTGGATTCCACCCCGTTGTCCGGCGCCCCTTGCGGCGTGTATCCGTTGGCCGCCGTGTGGTAGAAGCCGCCCGTGGGGCCCCGTACCCCGTAGTCGAGCACTCGTACGTCGCGGCCCGCGATGATCTGCCGCAACCGCCCGTTCTCGGCGTTTCGCACCTCGATATAGTCCTCGTTGAACAGAACCAGGTATTGGCCAAACATGGTAGCGCCCTTAGCCCTTTTTTGCTTCCCACTGTATTCCATAATAACACTACGGCTCACGTCACCGTGCTTGTCGATATACACGGCACAGTCCTCGAAAGCTAGTATATACTCTTGGTCGTTCAGTCGGAACATGCCCAGCGGCCGCTGGTCTCGGATGCGACTTGCAATGTTGGCGATGGCCGGCTGCTTGACGTCGGGGATGCTCATGGGCACTTTCTTGTCCAGGGTCATGAGCTCGAACCCCTTGGCCGTCGAAATGGCAATGTAGTTATTGAAGATGTTCAGCGAGTAACACTCGGTCGGAAGGTAGAAATCGTCATAGTCTCGGAACGATTCTGTAGAGCCACCGGCCTTGCGGCCACCGAATAGACGAGACTTCTTTTCGCTCGACTTCTGGAAGACGGGCTCAAGCACCTTGAACGTGCTGTGAAGGCCCTCTTTCTTCTTGTAGAAGACTAGCATCCGATCCTTCATACGGGCGGTTGCGAAGAACGAAACATCTTTGGCCAGCCGTTGTGGTGAACGCCGTGTGCTATCGTTGGCTGGCGCTGGGAAGCTGGACGGTGGTGCTATCACGTCCAGCGGATACGATATCAAGTTGCGGTCCGCCAGCACCAGAACGACGGAGAATTCCTCGAGCACGGCAATCTGTGTCACCCTAGCTATTGAGGCCGTCTGCAACGAATATGTCAGTACGTCGTTCACTGACTCACTAGGGATCCGAGTGTCACTTTACCTTTACCCAACTCCTGGGGTCCCCAGCCTCTGTTACGCATACGCCCACGTCGGTACCGATTGCCACCCTGTTGCTGCCGTAGGCCCAGAAGCCTGTGGCACAGTGAACCGCAGCCCGCGAGATTGGCGGGGGGCCGCGGCCGGGCCCGAAGGTCAATTCAAGCTCCCGTATTGCTCGGTCCAGAGGCGTGCCACGTATGTGAACGCCGCCAGCGTACTTGCCAATGCCTGAAACTGCGTCGTATGCAAAAGCGCTGTCGGCCATGACTCGCAAACGGAACGGCTCAGCATTCTGTGCGTGCAATGCTTTTGCGTGCCTCGTCTTCGCTTCAATGATCTTGTCGCACCAATCTGAACGACTTTTCGCAGAAGTTGCATACAACGTGTACACGTCGTGGCCCAGATGCTTGATTCTGAAGGGGTATAATGTCTTGTCGTCCGCGGCGGCGGCCTGTCCGAGTCTCGCGGTAGCCGATGAACCCAGGGATGCAGTGGTTGCAGAGTGATGAAGGTCAGGACGTTCGTTATTTGAAGCTACCTTGTTAAGTTTGACATCCGATGACGAATTGGTCGACCTGGTTAGCGGCGTTGCGATGCCCTTCTGTTTTGATATAGGTTCATCGAGACTGCTTTCGAGGAACAGCAAGGGCATGGGAATCGGCTGCATCTTATTAGCAATTGTGGGTTTTCGGCAGACGTCTTGAGAAAAACCTACCTCTTTAGAAACATCGTACTTCTGGTCACCGCGTCCGTCCTTGGTTGTTACGCGCTTAGACAGAATGAGGTAATGATCGAAGAGCAGAGCATGCGTGTCGACCCAGCGCACTCCCTTGGAGCCCATGCGTTGGACGTCGCCCTGGAAAATTAACTCTCGGCCAAGATGGTCAAGGTTGAGATCGGCATGGAAGCCAGGTCGCAGAACAAGCATGGCGTTCAGCTCAATCATCTCCACCTTCTTCTGCATTTCAGCAACCTTTGCGTCCATTTCTATGCCTACTGCGTGGATTTCGTCCATGGCTCTAGAGACGTTGTCTTTCTCTTCGCTTTCGCCCAGCATATTCTTCAAACTGGTGCCGAGCAGAAGGTTGTATCGTTGCAGTCGAGTAATCGGGGCTTTTAAGAAAGTGACCCAGTCCAGTCTCCGCGAGCGTGGGTTCTGACGATTCGTATCCAGAAACTGCCTGAACATGTAGTTCCGGTCCGACTCTTTCCGGATCAGATACTGGGCATAGGGGTAAGCAGACGCGTATTCGACATATGCCGACCTGGCTTTTCGAATCCATTCTCGGAAGATGTCGCTGTATCCCACAATCCAAGGCCCTTGCTCTTTCTGTCGATACTTGAGTTGAGCAAGCAGATATTCCTTGTTGACTTGCATGATTCCATCAACTTTACCAAAAACTGTATTGACAAATTTGTCGATCCTGCCTTCTGCGATGATGCGGGGCTGTGACACGACGAGCTGGTCACGGTACAGTAGACGAAGCACGTCGAGCTGCTCCATATAGTCCTCCTCGCCCGTGACAAGCTCATGCAGAACGTTTTGCCGCTCGATTTCCTTCTTGTGCTTGCCTTCGATGCTCGCAGCCGTCATTCCGTAATATGTTGCCCAGTCCACCTTCTTGGTATCTTCTGAGAAGATGTCGTCCAAGTTGGCCTTCTTCAACGTGCGGCCACAGTGGTATGAATAACAACGAGACGAGACAATATGTGTCTCTTCCTCCGAGTCGTACTCGTGGAGCTTGGGCGTGTAACAGCCGGCACCAGTCAACTGCCAAAGCACGCCTGTAAGAGTTCCCTGGCCAAACTTGAGCCACTCTTCTTCGGGGATAAGGATGCCCGCTTCCATCATTCTATCAACCACACTGGCACTGAGTGTTTCGGCATTCGCAACATTCATTGTTGGAACCTTAAGACAGAACAACCGCACAAGCCCGTCCTCAACTGTCTTTCGCTTCAAGTCGGGCTCGCCTTCGGCCACTTCACGAATCCAACTTGAGATACCTGTAAGAGCCCATGGCTCAGTGCAAGTCTGTGTATCCAGAACCGTCAACTTCTCAGGAACGAACTTCTTCCGCCTGCCGCTTGGCAATGTAATGACATCGTAATTGACGGAGGTTGGCGTCGCAGTGTCGTAGCCCTCATACGGTAAGCCCTGTTGGGCTGCCAGTTGTTGCTGTCGCACGTTGTTCAATCGTCTATTGTGGTTTTCAGCATCCGTTCTAGACCTTGCCGGTGGCTGAACTTGAGGTGATGTGCTGTGACTCGACAGCGATATAGACCGCTCGACTTGTAACTGCTGAGCATTCTGGCCGTACTGTGCATCGGTCCCTGAATAAGGGCGGGCGTCGACGCTGAGCGAATATCCATGTTGATGAGTAGCCCGGTTTGGAGACTGAACCGAGAGCATGGAGCTGCTATCTGAGCCGGCTGGGATAGCTGGCAGTGGCCTACTTGAGAGACCCGGGTGATAGAACATATCTGGGTAGTCTTCTTTGTATGGCGACTCACTGCCGCTCTGCCGCGAATGGAGAGAAACACGCTCATCGCCCTCGTCGAAGCTCAAGCGATGGGCTGAAGGTGCCTGTAGGCCACCAGTACCGCCATAGTCTGTTTCGGCTTGTTCAAAAGCGGGAAATTTGTTACTCTCATGGCTCCTTTGCGAGACGTGATTAATTCGGGGCGTCGGGAGTGACTGGCCGTTGGGGTAGCTAGAATCGTCATCTTGAGGATTATCATCATATGCCAGATGACCTGCGTAGCCACCGCCATAGAGCCCGATGTCTTGGCCTTGGGTCGCGTAGTCGCTATCGCTACTTGGCTCCTCGGCAAGATTAGGGAGTTGCGGGAGTGCGACTTCAGGCTGGCTAAAGTAAGGAAACGCCACGCCTGAGCTTAGACGACGATCGTCCTCCTCGGCTTGTTGCATGGCTAACAAACCTGCCGCAGCCTCGGGGTCGCTTTCATCTCCCTCATCGTCACCTCCTTCTTGGATGGTGTAAGGATTCGAAGAGCGATTTCGGTTTAATGTTGATGCATTGGAGGAATAACGGTTGACACCCGAGGCATCGTCAGTGTTATTGACAGTAGTCGCCGTTGAGTGGTAACTCGACGTGGATGTCAAGCGGCGGAGTTCTCGCAAGTCGTCCTCGAGAAGTGTGCCATTATGCTGGTCCAGAGGACTGGGTCGATGCCTCTGTGAAGGGCTGCCCCTAAGCTCGGCTTCGATGTCTTGCATGATGTCCTCCTGTGTAACACGGTCTAACGAGTCATGGCGGGAGTAATGGCCATTTGCGCCCCAGGCCGCGTTTTCTGATAGTTCATCCATGGGTCGACTTGGCAGAGGCGCATTTGTCGGGTGTCTTTGCAGCCCGGGGGATGTCTGGCCTTGCTGTATGGGCGGAGAGGGGAGAAGCGACGCTCGAGAACTTGACCTTGAGGGTCGGTTCAAGAAGGAGCTGGGGTCACTAGCTGAGTAATTAGGCCCGACGGGAATCTGCGAATGGGTCGGATAAGGAGGTTGTGAGGGGGTGCCCGGAGAATAAGGCGTCGTAGTGGGTGGACTGTTACTGTTGGCATAAGTGGCTTGTGCCGGGTATTGTGAATATGAACTATCGTATGTGTTGGTAGGTGCCGTGTTGTATAAGGTCTGGTAGGTCGGCGTGGTCCCCTGAGCAGCAGAGGCCGCAGGTGTAGTATAGTTCGGTTGTGCCTGCCAATACGGCGGCTGAGTCACCGCCGAGGAGGGAGATCCATAGCCCTGGCTGGCGTAATTCGTGTACCCCGCGTAGGTTGACTGCCTCTGTGGGGGAGGAGGGGGGGGGGGGCCCCGACGGAGGGAGTGTTTGTATAAGCGGCCGGGTTATAGGGTTGCGGCGTGTAGGTTGGCGTGGTCGTTGTTGGGCTGTAGGGGGTGGCACTTTGAGGTCTGTACTGGGTTGCCGATGCTGCTGGGGGAGGGTGATATGAAACGCTCTGCGATTGCGAGCGTCCAACGAAAGCCTGCGGGTTATAGGTCGACGGAGTCGGTGGTGTTTGAGCCGCGTATTGGTGTTGGTATCCGGACATGGCAACGTTGGCTGCTGAGCCATAATCAGGTCGGCTCGTTCCTGTCGGGCTTGTTAGGAAGAGCTCATTGTCCACATCCAAGCCTCTCGTGTTCACCGGAGGCAGGTAGCTCTGGCGCGTTGCGACGGTTGTATTGAATGGAGCTGAGTCGTCTCCGCTGTTGAAACTCTGCCGTCGAGGTGGAAGCGGTGCTTGGTCTGAAGTCGCCTGGTTTGCGACAGGATATTGAACCGGGGGCACATGGCCGTACCGGCGTTCTCCTCCTCGGAAAGACATTGCTTTCAGCCAAGACTTTTGGGAATGCTTTGGTTCGGCAACTAAGACAGGGACAAAAGCCGCGCAGCGGCGCGCCGGGGTGGAAGAAAGGCCCTTTAGTCAATGGACAAGATAATACTCGGCGCCTGGTCGCAGCTGTCCTTTCACTTCCTCGGTATGGTCAAGTTCGACTCGAGCGTATCGGGCGTTGTAGACAAGTGTATTCTATACCAATCGGCCGCGTCGCATTGATCAGAAATCGCAAGGGGTCTCGTTACCGATCGAAAGCAGTTCCAGGAAGAAGCAGTTACCGGACAAGTATCAGGAAGTTTGTTTTGATGCAGCAGCGCACTCGGCTCTGACCCGGGCGTTGACAGTCTTGTCGCCCCGCACCAAGTTAAGGGTTGACGATCATAAACAGAGCACGGTATTCGAAATGTTGGCCGGAAAAGAAGATAGGTATGTATGTATGCGCCAGCGATGGTCCCTCCGGACGGCGCAAGTCGTCGGGTTCCAGATCTGAGTTCGAGCGCGACGTTAGATTGAGTAGGTGGGAGCAGGTTTAGTAGTAGTGGTGGTGGTGGTGGTGACTGCAGCAAGTCGAGTTGAATCGTGGGGTCCAAAGGGCCCGGCTGGTATAGACGGAGTACTGGACGGAGAACCTATCAAGGCTGCAACAGAGGTATGGATGGATCGGTCACAGGCTGATCTAAGGTTCCATGGGACGAAGAATGTTATTAGGCGGGATAAGTGGATTAATAAGGTGATTAAACGGAATCTTCGTTCGCAAATACGGTTGCGCTTCGCTTTAGGTATTGGGCCCGCCGCAGGGTCTTGGGCCTTGGAAAATCGTGGTCCTAGGCTTAAAAGCAGGTTGGTAAGTCGGTAGGTTGGTAGGTTGGTAGGTTGGTAGAGTGGTAGGGCACGCAGCATTGTATCATCACCACAGGAAAACACAGCAAGCGAAAACAACCATCTTTGCAGTACCCCGTGCGTCCATCAATGAACGTATCGTATTAGGTGAACTGTAGGCTAATGGGGTTGGGCTGAACGACTGACTGTTCGTTCGTTTTGGTCTGCCCAGCTTTTAAGCAGCTGCCGGATACCCTGCATGTAACAACATGGGCATTACTTTGGACCAAGTGTATGATGATACCTTACGAACATTACACAGCACGCACGCATGCTCTGCCCTCCGTACTGCTCAGGACTTTTGCCAGCCAGGACCTGGCCTCACCTCTGGCACGGAAGCGTAGGGGTGGCTAGCACGGCAAACCCAGTGGCCCGATGATTCACGGGTATCCCAGTCCCCAACGCATGCCACGACTTTGAAGGGTCCTGTGTGGGTGTTTGGATCCAATCCATGGCAGTGGATTGGTTTGAGTCCGAGTCCCACTCCAGTAGGTACATGTAGAATTATTAGAATCTACAAAGCACTGCCTAGTGGTCCATTGGGCGGGCGATGCGAAAAGTACATACTGCCTACTGCCTACTGCCTCTCCACGCACACCCGGAATGCAATATGCATTGAATGCTCTCGTGAGGACTCCCATTTGCATTCAGCCAACGAAAGAGCTCTTCATCTTCAATTTTAGCACCGAAATCAGGGCAAGCAAGTTGGACGACCTGCCGGACTCCTTCCAGGTTGTTGACTCCCCAAGCTCCCTCCCAAACCAACCCCGCTATGACTGCCTAGCACCAGCCCTAAGCCACCCGAGTCCCGACAGAAAGATTCTAGTAGTAATCGACCAAACACACAGACAGTGTGCAAGGCTCAAACACCTCTCCATGCGGCGGACTCAACGTTGGCGTCGCACTCCACCCCGTGTATGATGTTCGTGCAGATGTGAATGTCAGTATCTTTTCGATCTGGATTTGGTTATTTGAGCCATGCTTATACAGGCTTGAATCGTGAAAGTCCCCAGTCCTGGATAACGATGCTTATTCATCTAGAATGAATGCAGGCTGACAACGTCTCATTTCCTGACTACGGCATGTAGCGTACTTGCCTCCATCGAGTGCCACCAACAACTTGACTATGATGCCGCCTCCCTTCCACCGGTTTGTTCGTGGAGGGAAACAAACAAATATAATCACTTAACCCATCCAGTCAGTCGGTCGTTGCAAAGGCTTGACACGAGTCAGCATAATAATTCTCACAGGTTCCTGCGCACTCATCGTAGTGCTATTGACAACCATACATGAAGCATTAGATTACTTGGTTGGTAACGCATTTGAACCGTTTCGGGGTTGTCGCAATGCAGATCAGGCAAGCAATGACATAAACTAGGAAGGATTGGGCCTTGTCACTGCAGTGTGGCAGGAGTTCGAGCTCTGGGCCGAATTCTGGAGAGGAGCGGGCGTGTCAGAATAGGATGGGATCACCTTCTCGCATATGATGCAACTGACCACTCTGACTACTTATTAGGTCACATACTGAACAGACACGGAGAGAGTCTAGAAGCTCTCAGTTCTCAGCTATCAGCTCTTCCGCATTTTGCACAGAGCAAACCCCGAGCAGAGTAGCCCGTCAAATCAATCTACTCACGACATGGGCGAGACCATGCTTTCTAGCTGCGAAATTGTTTCTTCCAGCCCTCCTTGCAGTTTCGTCTACGGAAATGCGAGGGAGAGATGTGCCACTTGTGTGGCCCTGAGTCCTTGGCCAGGATGTGACTTCGACGATGTCAACCACCACTTTCTGATAATTCATTGCATTTCATGTGACAGAAACTGGCAAACATTACCTAGGTATTCGAGTATGATGAGGCCACAAACCCCCCAACCCCCCAAACCCCTTCAAATCAGTATGTATACTTCAACGCAGCTGAAACATAGGGGTGTTCTTGGTGAGCAAGTGAGTCGTCATCCATACAGTGTAACCATCCGTCTCCGGGCTTGGCATGCCCCTTCCTACTTACTCCAAGACCATCAAATGTGTGTATTTCCTCTTGTGGTTTCTCTGTCTTCTAGTAGCTCATGTGTCATTGCACGTAATACGGGATGCAGTATCCTAACTCGGGGGTATCAATTGCGATGGAGCGGTGGCAGGTAACCTGTGTAGTAGCGCGAACCGAAATAGAGTAGGTATACTTGCACTGCCCACTTCAAGCCATACATAGCAAGTGAGAAAGTTGACAATTGTGTCCTCGCCAGATCCGCACGCCAGCTCGGCTTTAAACGTAAATCCCGATATGATATTATGCTTCGTGCCATCGGCGCAAGAGTGGATGAACGTGTCCAATTAAGTCGGACTGGCTCTGGTTCAGAGCGGGTTGTCCACGATAATGGTGAAGACGGGAACTACATGTAGTGTAAATTGTGTAGAGACCGAAGCAATCGATATTCTTGCCCAGATTACTCCGTACAAGACTTTCCTCTATACCTTGAGGTAAAGACAACAGAGCAGGAGCAGGCCAGACACCCGGTTGCTATTAACACACACACACACACACATACACGCGCGAGGGTTTGGCATTTTGTGCAAACCATCCACTGTAGCCAAGATAGGTATTGAATGCCTCATTTACGTAGTGTTAAGGCGACCTAGAAGTAGCGTCATCTTGAGTAAAGTCCATATATAGCCTGCATCGAGCTTCAATCCGATAGAAGCCAACTAAAAGTAATATACTCAGATAGTATACCCCTGACATACTTGCCACTGCTAGACGTGCCGTGCGTTGCATGTTTTGTACGTACTTGACAATGAACATCGAGTGAAATCATTCAACATTTGTAAGCCATCCCCTTCCCATCCACATGCATGAACATTTTAGCTGTTGTTATGACGCTATACGTTTAGCAAGCAACCCAGAGTGAACGAAAGTGGGGGTTCCGGGGCTGCCACTTAACCCCTCTATCGCTAGATGTGCCGCCGCTTGCCAACAAATCGGGAGCCGAGGAGCGGAAATAGCGATGGATCTTGCCTTAGCTACTTAGGTAGGTAGCTAATAAGCAAGCACGTATGTATGTATGTATGTATGTATGTATGTATGTATGTATGTATGGGAAGTACTACTAGTCCACTACAGGTATTTACTTGACTGGCCAAGCAAGACCCCTCTTCGCTCTTCCACCTCTTCTAAACCTTTCTACTCCTCCCTCCCATCCAGTTCCTCCAACTTGACTACACTCGTCAACCTCATAAACCAATCCAAAACTCACCAACTCACCCATCCATCTTCAAATCAAATCACAATGGCTTCCGACGGTGTTTGGGCAGGTAAGATCATATACTAGCTGCCTCTTCCCCCAAATTCTTCCGACATTATCCCCGCTTTCCGGGTTTTCGGGACCTCCGCGGGTGACATTGAGCTCGAAGATCTCGTAGCCCAATACCTTGATGGAGTGTTACCAGATGTGCAGCACCTTGATGGACAAGGCGGCCCGTCCCTTGCAACCAGCCTTGGGACCCCGTTTCGTTCGTCTTGATGTGGCATCCCTGTTCCCTCGGAGTAGCTGCGTATCATATTACTGCTTTCGCCGGATGAGTCAATAGCTAACTAGGCGTCGCCTCCTGCAGTTGCCAAGGTCCGTGGTGACGGAAAGATCTCCGGCCAGGTCTGGTTCCGCCAGAAGTCTGAGGACGCTGAGACCGAGATCGCCTACGACATTACCGGACAGGACGCCAACTCGCAGCGCGGCATGCACATTCACGCCTTCGGCGACAACACCAACGGCTGCACCTCTGCTGGCCCCCACTGTACGTCGTCAGACAGGGACACCTAATGGCTCGCGAATTGATCATTTCTGACTCGAAAACTACAGTTAACCCCCACGGCCAGACTCACGGCGCCCCTACCGACGAGAAGCGTCACGTCGGTGACCTCGGTAACATCACCGTTGACGGTAATGGCAACGCCAAGGCCACTGTCAAGGACAAGCTCATCAAGCTTATCGGCCCTCACTCCGTCATTGGCGTAAGAAGAACCCGGTCCTCCATAATAAGATAGACGCAGAGAAGTTGCTCACACATTTTAGCGCACTGTCGTTGTGCACGGCGGCACCGATGACCTTGGTAAGGGTGGCAACGAGGAGTCCCTCAAGACTGGTAACGCTGGTCCTCGCCCGGCTTGCGGTAAGTCTTGGACAAGCTATGATGTTTCCAGTTGCATAATCTAACGCCATCTAGGTGTCATTGGCATTGCCTCCCCTCAGGAGGGTATCTTCTAAGCAGCTCGCATACCGCTATTAACGGCAACTTGGAGCAACAGTAGCAGATTGACCCCGCATATGTTCTTGAGATGGTCGTCTTATCTGACTGGTTCTCCTGTCCCAACTTGATAGTTAATGGATGATTGTATGGACCAAAGCCTGCTAGCTTGCCTACCTACTTAGATAGGCCCAAAAATGACAATATCTCCCAAGCAAATAATTGCGCCTCAGAGCTTCTGCCGTATTCTATGTGTGATTATGCAAACCGTGGTCAAATGGCTGACTGTTGAATGCAGTAGATGAACACATTAATGAGGAGACCCCAACGACACAAGTGGTCACAGTAGCCTTACATTCACTCACTGTCACCACGTTTATACTATCTGAACTGCCTGGCAGACAATTGAACACAATGGTGATATCCGTACAGCTACCAACCAGGAAATTATAAAACACCACGCCAATTGACTTGTTGATCGTTCTGATTCTGTCCTTTCCGTCATTTTCCACTACTATCATATCATACCTCATCAATTCTCACCACGTGTATCCAAAAATCCAAACTCCAAAATCCAAAAGCTCTCCAACCCAAGCAGCTACCAGTACCGGTACGTACCTCTTCTACCCCTCATTACATAAGCCATTGCCTATTTTGGTCCAGGGACCCTTATTATCGTCCAGGCCCCACAAAAGCTCTAAAGCACACGACATCAATTCGAGCAACCACACCACAGACTGAGCAAGTATCCCAACCTATCCAGACTTGACCGTCTGCCTATTATCTTTTGTCTATGAGACTCTTGCTTTTCTGAGCTCTTTTTTTTTCCTCCCAGAAAACAACCTACAACCCACTCCAGCTCTACCTGCTGTACATCCTCTTCAGGAGCTGTGTGCAATTGTGAGTAGATTGATCTTCTTCCTAGGCCCCTACGTCTCTCTCGAGGCATCGAGGGAAAGCTTGGTCCCACGGTTTATGCCAATGACCGCCAGCTTCACCTTTAGTTCCAGAAAGCATATCCGCTCCTCTGGGATGGTGAATTCGATCTAGCATTGAACCCACTACACACCATCCTGGCCATACCTTGCCTTGCCCTGTCTTACCTGCCCAAAGTGCCCCGGGGACAGCCATGATGCAGTAGGTTGCAGTAGGTTGCAGTGGTTGCTCAACATGAGCCCTTCCCCCTTGTGCCATCCTGCCCTCCCCAATCATTATCCAAAGCAGAGCCACCTGCAACCTCTCAGGCCCAATATTGGAGTACAATCCCGGGTGCATGGTTGAGTCCTGGTCCAACAATCCGAGCGTTGTCTGGGCATAGTCTATTCATGACACGGTTCTGAGCGCATTTCCCCCATCTTACTGAAGATATTGTATTCCCATTCTGCCCATCTCACAACTTTATTTAAGCCCCAATCCACCCCCAGAGTGCAATGCTACTCGTGGCTGTGTTGGTTCTTTTTCATTATGTTGTGGACAGCTACTAACATCTACACAAGGGCCCAGCCAAAACATCAATATCTCTACTTAGCATAGTGGAACGTCATCACCCCGGCAAGCTTCATCATGGCGGCTCCTAAGACTTTCATGGCGCATGTGAAGTCGCTGCTCAGCGGCGACACACTGATCTTGACTTCGACAAACAACCCAACTCTTGAGCGCACCTTGTCCCTGGCTTACGTCAACGCTCCCCACTTGAGAAAGGAGGGTGATGAGCCTTTTGCATTCCAGTCTCGAGAATACCTCCGTGCACTTGTCCTCGGAAAGCCGGCCAAGTGTACTGTTCTCTACTCTGTTCCTTCTGGTCGAGAGTACGGCACTGTGGAGCTCCAAGACGGTACCCAGTTGCCCGATGAGCTCGTGAAGGCCGGTTGGGTCAAGGTCAGAGAAGACGCTGGCCGTAAGGAGGAATCCGAGGACATTTTGGACCGCCTCGAGACCCTGCGCAATCTCGAGTCGCAGGCAAGAGACGCCGGGAAGGGCTTACATGCCGGTACCGGCGGAGTCATTGAGGTCCAGAACGACCTCGGAACCCCCGATTTCTTCAACCAGTGGAAGGGAAAGACGGTCCCTGCCATCGTTGAGCGGGTATTGAGTGGCGATCGCCTTCTCTGCCGCCTGATGTTGAATGACAAGAAGCATCTTCAGCTCATGACCTTGGTTGCCGGCATCCGCACTCCCGCCACCGAGAGAACCACCGCATCGACCGGCATGACCCAGGCTGCCGAGGAATATGGCAATGATGCCCGTGGATATGTCGAGACGAGACTTCTGCAGCGCGATGTCAAGATCGTTATGGTCGGAGTCAGCCCTCAAGGCCAACTCGTCGGTCACGTTCTTCACCCTCGCGGAAGTATCGCCGAGTTCCTGCTGGCTGATGGCTTGGCACGATGCAACGATTTCCACTCGACAATGCTCGGGGAGAAGATGGCCCCTCTTCGCGCCGCCGAGAAGAAGGCGCAGATTGGCAAGCTGCGACTGCATAAGAACAGCACAGTTAAGGAGACCGAGAGCAGCACTTCTGACATGATTGTGTCCAAGATTATTGGCGCCGACATGATAATAGTGCGAACCAAGGCGGGCGAGGACAAGCAGGTTAGCTTGAGCAGTGTTCGCGGCCCTCGTGCGAAGGAGCCTTCTGAGGGTCCCTTCAGAGATGAAGCCAAAGAATGGTTGCGAAAGCGCCTCATCGGAAAGCATGTGAAGGTTAGCATTGATGGTCACAGACCTGCTAGCGATGGCTTCGAGGCCCGGGATGTTGCCACAATTACCGAGAAGGGAAAGAATGTCAATCTCCAATTGGTACAGGAAGGATACTGCTCCGTCATTCGCCACCGCAAGGATGACACCGACAGAGCTCAAAACTACGACGAGCTTCTTGCTGCACAGGAAACCGCAAAGGAAGAGAAGAAGGGAATGTGGTCCGGCAAGTCACCCAAGGTGAAGAACTACATGGACGCATCCGAGTCCGTACAAAAAGCCAAGATCCAGCTCTCGACCCTACAGCGCCAAAAGAAGGTCCCCGGTGTTGTCGACTTCTGCAAAGCCGGTTCACGATTCACTATTCTGATTCCCCGAGAGGGCGTCAAGCTTACCATGGTGCTCGCTGGAGTTCGTGCGCCCAGAGCCCCTCGATTGCCTCAAGAGAAGGGTGAACCGTTCGGCCAGGAAGCTCTGGACCTGGCAAACCGACGATGCAACCAGCGAGATGTTGAAGTCGACATCCACGACATTGACAAGGTTGGTGGCTTCATTGGAGACCTTTACATTAACCGGGAGAGTTTTGCCAAGGTTCTCGTCGAGGAGGGATTTGCGTCAGTCCATCAGTACTCGGCGGAAAAGGCTGGAAACTCCAACGAGCTCAATGCTGCTGAGAAGCGGGCCAAGGAAGCCAGGAATGGAATGTGGCACGACTGGGACCCCTCTCAAGACGAGGACGAAGAGGCCGAAGCTCCGGCCGAAGCAGCTGCCGAGTCGACAGCCACTGACAAGAAGCCCGCTGACTACCGTGAGGTTGTTGTCACCAACATCGATGGTAACGGCAAGTTGAAGATCCAAGAAATCGGCAAGGGCACGTCAGCTCTGGAGATCATGATGAACGAGTTCAACAAGTTCCACTTCGATTCCAAGAACAACAAGCCGCTTGAGAACCCACCCAAGGCTGGTGACTTCGTGTCAGCCAAGTTCTCGGCTGATGGTCAGTGGTACCGTGCCAAGATCCGATCCAACGATCGCACAGCAAAGGTCGCTGAAGTTGTCTACATTGATTACGGCAACTCGGAGAAGATCTCCTGGTCGAACTTGCGTCCTCTCAACCAGGCCCAGTTCTCTACCCAGAAGCTGAAAGCTCAAGCAGTTGATGCAGTCCTGTCATACATCCAGCTGCCGACGGCGCCTGATTACTTCCGTGATGCCATTGACTTCATTGCTGACGCCACCGATGGCAAGACTCTCGTGGCCAGCTTTGACTTTGTGGACACCAAGGAAGGTCTGAGTTACATTACGCTGTTCGACTCCAAGTCATCTGGCAAGGGCACCTTCACCGACTCGATCAACAAAGAGGTTGTTGCCAATGGTCACGCCATGGTTCCCAAGAAGTTGAAGACTTGGGAAAGGGGCCCGGCCAGCGTCGAGATTCTCAAGAAGCTTCGCGAGGTCGAATCTCAAGCCAAGCAGGACAGAATGGGCATGTGGGAGTACGGCGATATCACCGAGGACTAGAGTGATAAACTCGGTGCATGGATCGCTTAGATGAACTCTTTTACACAGTAGCTATACTCGAGGAGCCGGCCAAAGAGAAAAACACAGCACAGGGATCGGGAAACCTAAAAGCAAACGTTTCTGCATAGCCAATGGATGGAAAACGTATATAGCATAGAAATGCATCATTTATCATCCACACTCATGCCCGCACATATATGCTGGTCAGTGTAATTCATGGTCACGCTGATGGCTCTAATCGCGTGAAAAAGGTGCAGAGAGAAACAGATAGAAGAGGCCCAAATCCAGAACTTCTCGCCAACGAAGCTGTCAATGTACGCAGAATCGAGGGCAAACATGAATTGAGATTCAACAACTCTTCGATTTTTGACTCTATGAAGTTCTTGCCAGGAGAGGCATGATGGCCACTTCTTCGGGCCATTTGTCTCCATCTCTCACGGCTGTCTATAGATGTTCGCTCGGATGTGTAGAATAAAAGCAAAGGGTATCATAACGTCGTATAACGCATCGCAAAAACATCCAGGCCACAGCTGCGCCGGTTCCCTCCAGTCCATTCCCATTGCCTGGGCGAGGTCAAACTCTCAAAGCCGCCGATCCAGTGTATGCCCCACAGCGCCGGCCTCCCTATCCGTGTTTCTCCCCCATATCAAGCGCATCGCCCACCCCACCCTCACTCGTCTTTTGAGTGATGATGAGACTGTCCATTTTGGCTTACATCCTCGACCTGGCTACCTCAGAGCCGGATCGATGAAACCGTCAAGTTCATTGTACCCAATGAGCTGTCGCATTTCAACTTCGTCGTGTTGCCATTGTTCGTCAGGTTGCTGGGCTGCGAACACAGGGGCATCGAAGTGGCTGCTAGCATGAGGTGATGGTTGAGGCCAATAGCTGTTCGCATGAGCGGGCAAATGCTCGGCGGTGATATGCGAGTGGTTGAATTGGGAATCAGCAGCAACGGGAAAGTCCGCGCCAAAATGATGTTCAGCAGCAGCAGAAATTGAGGCATCAAACTGAGGCTCCATAGCGACAGGGTGTACGGGCGAAAGTTGTTGTCCGGTTGCGGATGCGACAGGGACATTCGGAGGGAGTTGCGACGCTGTGACAGCGGGGAACTGTTGAGCAAGCGACTGCTCGTCCGACATAGATAGAGCAGGCGTGGAGGCACCGCTGAATCCAGTCAAGGAGAAGACTCCAGAATCAGCCTCACTAGGTGTGCGAAGGCCTGACTTGCCATGTTCTGTATGTAAGTGCGTTTGCAGATCACCTTGCGAGGCAAACTTGAAGCTGCAGCCTATCACACTACAAGGAATGGTATATCGTGTAGTACTACTGTGTCCCGACAGCATCCCCACCATATCATTGGGTTTGATACCTGTCTTGGAGGCGGCCTTCTTGGTGGGAGGTCGGGGAACGCGGAGATGGACGTGGGTTACGTGCTCAAGAAGGTTGCCTTTGGTGACGAAACCCTGTCCACATGCATTCGACTTGTCCCATTCCACCTTGGGGAAATCAACTTCGCCGCAGATCCAGCGCTTGCCCAAGTGGATGCTGTTATAATGCGTTGTCAAGTTTGACTTCTTGGAAAAGGTCTTTCCGCAACCAGTATAAGGACAGGGGACGGAACCCTGGCCCTTTCTACCTCCCTTCGAGCGCTTGGTGTGATCGAGGTCGACATGGGCATCTAGATTCTCCCTCGAGGTGAAGACACGATCGCAGAACGAGCAGCCAATGTGAGAGGTTTGCATGTGTCGTTGTAAGAGATCCATGGTGGGAAAGCCGATATTGACGCCCCCATCTTTGTTGCCACACTCCTCGCACCAGAATCGAGGCTCGCCATGTTCCCGCTCGGTATGTCTCTTCAAGGCATTAGAGGTATCGAACGCCGCCACACATGGCAGCCCAGTCTCGGGATGGAGCTCGGTACAGGCGAACGCAGGCTTGTTCTCGTGATCCGACCGGATGTGTCGCTCGAGAGTTTCTCGCTTGCGGAACGACATGTTACATGGCGGGAAGTCTCGGCAGCGGAACTTTTCTTGCCCCAGGTGGACGGCCTGGTGCCGCTTGAGGCGGGTGGAGGTGGTGAAGCTTTTGCCGCACTCGGGTTCGTGACAAGTGAAGTCGCGTTCCTTGGTATGGGTTCCTTTGATATGCTGTTTCAGGTGCTTCTCCTCGATGTAGTCCTTGTCACAGTCTTCGTATGGGCATGCAAAGGGGCGCTCGTTATTGTGAGACCTCATGTGAGCCGTGAGTCTTGCAGGCCTGTTGAAGGACTTTGTACAGTTGGGCCAGGTGCACTTGATAGTCTTGTAGTCGGATGGAAATTTGCGGGCGGGAGGCGAGCCTCCGGAAAAGGACGTCATGGGGGTGGGCGCCGCATGGATTGAGCCATTGTCATCCATGTAGTCGGATTCGCCATCGAACACAGAACCGTCATGATGGTCGGTGCCGGCAGTAGAGGGAGTCGTGACCCGACCCCTCTTGGTGGGTGGTTGATAGTCCTCGCCGAGGTCGACGACGGCATCGGCGAGTCTCTTCATAATGACGGTAGCGAAGTCGGCGAGGGCAGTCGGCAGCCAGACATGAGGCAATCAAGCAGAGATGCGATGCAATTGTTCGCAGAGGTTTGGCAGTATCGTGTGTCAATGGCAAGTGAAGAATCAAGTCCTGTTCGCATCCAAGGAAAGCGGGCAGCGGCTCGAAAGAAAAAGTTTTGGTGGGGCAGTATCCTATCTTATCGATAAAGTTTGTTGTGCGGTTTGCGACAAGATTTTGCAGAATTCTGACTTGACGAATGCGGCTTGGTTCGCGGCCCGGAAGGGTTTGACGTTAATCTATAAATTTGTTAATAACCCCACCCCCCTCCTCATATACCTCCAATTAAACTAGGCACACCTCCAACGCTATAGAACAGCAAGATTTCTATAATCCATTTCAATGGCCACAATCAACAATCATTCCATAGCTGTCTACACTTCCAAACTGGTATCATTGCAGTGTTCAAATTTTGTAAATAATCTTGTAGATGTTCAAGGGCTGACCAGCTTCTTCATATAACCCATGAGTCACCAAGGGCAACAATATATATACATATATAATATGCCAACTAACTGTTACTGTACATTGTATTGAAAGTCTTAGGGCTCTCAGGGGTTAGCTACTGGCCGGTGTGTGGAGCTCAATGGTCAAAGTCAAGAAAGCTAAAGCTACGCTTCTATACATGTAGACATGATATAAGATACTTGGTATCAGCGATGAGTAAAGTAGACTTCCACCTCGTAATGCTGAGTTCAGTTCTTCTATGTTACCCCCGATTTACCACAGACTTCCAAGGGCTCTATATGTTCGACATTAAGATGAATGGAACGGAACGGGTCAGCCTGGACTTTTGTGAATTGACGGGCCGGGACCCTTCGTTGGAACAAGACGTCCATCTCGCCCGCGCTCAACCCTCTAGGCTCAGGCAGCCGGTAGTATGCCCAAATGTAAGAGATTAGACAGAAGCCACACCAGACGAACCCACCTTTGCCCCGGAGATTCCACGCAGTTGGGTTGAGGATGGGGTTGTTTAGGAAGTTGGCGGCTATGCTCATGACGTTGTAGGCATTGCGGGCGAGCGCTACCGTCTTTATCCGAAGTCGGGTTGATGGCATCTCTGATACGAGGCAGTAGCAGACAGGACCGACCGTGACGCCGTATGTTAGCGTGAATAACATGAGCAGGGTTCCCGAGCTGTAAGCGATGGCGTTCGATGGCTCTGGGATCCCTGTGAAGCCGACAGCAAGGAGAAGGACAAGCATGATGACCAGACCCCATAAGTACATGGAGCGGCGGCCAACGTGCCGCATTACCCACCACGAGCATAGGGTTCCAAAAACGTTGACAGCGTTGTGCCCAAGCCCAAAATTGAAGGACTGCTTGTTGTCGAAACCCGCCTGCTGCAGGAAGTAGGTCACGTTCCCCCCGAACCAGATGCCGCATCCGATCTGAATCAGCCACGTACAGCAGGTGATCTCTGTACGCCGAAGGTCTATTCCTTTAAAGCAGTCTGCATAAGAAGTACCCTGACTTACGGCTCGCTCTTGTGCGTCCGTATAGATCATCATAGCCACATTCCGGTCAACGCTGTAGTTGCTGTTCTTGGCCGATACCAAGGATCGAAGTACCTTTTTAGCATCTTCGACACGGCCTTTCTGTACTAGCCACCATGGTGACTATGAGCGAGTCCATGTTAGAAAATCATCCGTATTCTTATTTTGGGCAAACCGATCACTGGAAAAGGAGACGACAGTATGAGTGTCTCAGAACCTTGTTGGCTTACCTCAGGTGCCAACAGGACCCCGACAATGATTGGAAGAGGCCAAGCCCACTGGATTGCATATGGAATGCGCCAGCCCCAGTCGTCTTCTCTATATAGAAAACCGCGCAGAACGCCCTGAGAAACCAGCTGGCCTATAGCCCACTGAGCGACTATCAGCAAATTGAGTTTCGCTCTGATCTTGCCCTCGGCGTCTAGACTTACACACATGTTGACGAAAGTTGTCAAATAGGGCCGAAGGGCTATCGGCGCGATCTCCGCAGCATATGTTGTGCTTAATGTCTGCCATGCACCCCAGGGCAGCCCGCACAGGAGCTCACCCGCCATCAACATGCCGAGGTTCTGCGCAAAGAACAAGACGAAGATGACGAGGATCATGAAGACTAGGCTCCCAAGTAGTGTCTTCCGATAGCCGTACCTCTCCGCCAAGATGCCAGCCAGGTACAAACCGACAACTTCGCCAACCTGGACCATGGCTTGGAGCCCGGATTGCCACGACGCCGTGAGCTGGTAAGAGCCGGAACCGTCACGGACTGGCTGGCCGAACTTCTCGCGGAATGCTGGATAGGCGAAGAGATTTTTCAGTAGTGCTGTGTCGTAGCCCTCCATCACGAGCGACGTTGACAGGATCATGGAGAAGGCGATCGCCTTAGGGTATAGCCTCAGAGCTTCTCGTAGCGTCATGCCGCGCTCGTAGTTAGTAGCCGTGTGCGCATCGTGCGTTATGTCGCCGAAGTTGCTAATATCCGTGGCCATCTTGCCCAGCACCTCGTCATCCAGACGGACGGCGCCGGAGTCCGGGGTCGCAATTACCGCATCCCCATCGTGATGCTCTGCCAAAGGTTTGGGCTCATTCGCCATCGCGCTCGTGGTCCAGCCTGTTGCCTTGCGCGCAACCCACACACTACAAACAAGCCGCGTTTGGTTATTTTGGGCGCAAGCGGTGGGCTTGCAAGCAGGGCAAGGAGAGGAATCTCATCTTCGAGCCAAGAAAACTCGAGATTCCTCGAACGGTTCAATGTCATCCCATGATTCTCACGTGCACCAAAGAGTACCTATTGCATTGTGCATACTTACTTTAGGTAAATTAGATGTGGGTGCAATTGACTGCATGTAGCAATGACGTGGGTATTGCCGTCAAAAGCTTAACGATGCAGTCAATATCGTCATCGAGAAAAATTCCCATTGAGTAGCCCCGTGACTGCGTGCTGCCCGTGGTATCACACGTTGGATGCAGGGATGCTAGTTTCATGGCGAACCGCGCATCAATCTTGTCCTCATTGGTGAGCAGATCCCGATATTTCCCAGAAGGGGACTGCGGGGATGCGGGGGAGGCTTGAGCGACAGATAAGCTCAACAAACGGGTAGATGGGCATGAAGCGACTTTGATTCAATGTGCTAGGGAGGCAACACAAGTTGCTGGTGTGTCTAATTCTTGGTCAAAACGAGCATATATAGCTCTCGGGAGAAAAGAGCCAGGAGAAACAGATATCATCAGGTACAACTCTCTCCTATTCCGACAAGTCTTCACCAGCACTAGCGTCCTTCGGGGTTCTGTACAAGCAGCACCATGTCGCCAGAGACAGACGCTCGCATAATAGGCGGGCTAGACGGTGCGAAATACCGTTTCACGCTCCTGGCGGATGGACTTCTACGGTACGAGTGGGCACCAGATGGCGTTTTCGAGGACAGACCATCTGCGTTCGCTGCCACGCGCAACAGTAGCGACACCAGAAAGAGCAAGATTCCGGATCACAGGGTCAAAGAGACCGAAAGCCTCCTTGAAATCATCACTGCGCGCTTCCACCTCACGTACAACAAGCAAGAATTTAGTCCACACGGCTTATTTGCTATTGTTGCCAACCACACCCGCAGCACCTGGCGGTATGGGAAGACTGAGGAGACCGAGGGCGGCACGACCCGGACGCTCGATGCCGTGGATGGCAGAACACGAGTGGAGCCTGGCGTGGTCTCACAAAAGGGGTTTGCTATCATCGATGATTCAACGACTATGCTGTTCGAGGAGGGTGGCTTCATAGCCCCCAGGCGGCCTGGGCAAGGACGTGTCGATGGCTATTTGTTTGCATACGGCCATGACTACCGAGAGGCTGTCAAGGGCCTCTACGCGATTTCCGGGTCGCCTCCAGTACTGCCGCGCTGGGCGCTGGGGAATTGGTGGTCAAGATACTACAAATACACAGCAGACTCGTACTTAGCTCTCATGGACCAGTTCGGCGATAATGGGATACCGCTCTCTACGGCAGTCATCGATATGGATTGGCACTTGGTAGACGACCCTCGGATCATTGACGCTGGCATGACGGGTTGGACTGGGTATACCTGGAATAAAGACCTGTTCCCGAACCCTCCCGGGTTCCTGGGCGAATTACATAAACGAGGTCTCAAGGTCACCTTGAATGACCACCCGGCAGACGGTGTTCATAGCTACGAGGAACTGTATAAGGACGTGGCACAGGCTGTGGGCCACGACACATCACATAACGATCCAGTGCCGTTTGACATTACGAATCGTAAATACCTGCACGCATACATGAACATCCTCATCAGTTCCTTGGAGAAAGACGGCATGGATTTTGTTTGGATTGACTGGCAACAGGGAGAGTTCTCACTGATGGGCGTCGATCCACTGTGGGTATTGAATCACTATCATTTCGTTCACAATGCCGAGTTGCAAAAGGGGCGTCCGATCGTATTTTCTCGCTATGCTGGGCCCGGAAGCCACCGGTATCCCATTGGGTTCTCCGGCGACTCCATAGTATCCTGGAATAGTCTGGATTTTCAGCCTGAGTTCACAAATATGGCATCTAACATTGGCTATGGCTGGTGGAGCCATGATATCGGTGGTCACAGTAAGCTGGGTACTTCTATCTTCTGTTGAGGCAGCAGAGGCTAACACGAAAAAAACACCCAAGTGCACGGCGTCAAGGATTTTGACCTCCTAACCCGCTGGATCCAGTACGGTGTCTTCTCGCCGATCATGCGACTTCATTCCAGCAAAAGCTTGTGGGTTGCTAAGGAGGCATGGAAGTTACCCCTTGGTGCCAGAGAGGTTGTGACGGCGTTTATGCGTCTACGACACAGAATGATTCCATATCTTCATACCATGAATTTCAGGGCAGCATTGCAAGGCGAGCCACTCATCCAGCCCATGTACTGGGAGTACCCTTACGCTGATGAGGCGTATAAAGTACCCAACCAATACTACTTCGGCAGCCAAATGGTTGTGGTACCAATTACGACCCCACAAAGTCGTACTCTGGGTTTGGGGAAAGTTAAAGCGTGGTTACCACCAGGACGTTACGTGGATTATTTCAGCAACGTTGTATATGATGGAGACAGAGAGCTTTGGCTCAGTAGGCCCTTGGAACAATACCCAGTGCTGTTGAAGGAGGGCTCCATTGTACCGTTGGACCAAAGCGAGATCCCCAAGAACGGTGGAGGGAACCCCGATGCCTTCGAGATTGTTGTAGCTGTTGGTGCGGACGGTTACTTCGAACTTGTGGAGGACAGCGAAGATTCTACCGCGAAGAACGGCCAAGACCAAGATTGGAGCAAGACATCCATCAACTTCACTCAATCTTCTGGCAGGATCCAGGTGGACTCGACCTCCAAGGCCAAAGGTTCGAAAGCGAAAGGCAAATCCCGTGGTTGGTCCTTTCGGTTTCCTGGTCTCAAGACGGTCAGGGACATGTCCCTGCGGGTGATGGTGGTATCTGCGTCTCTCACGGAAGACTACACGCGGCCGTTTGTCGGGAATATGGTTGACATTTCCAATGTGCCTGCCGAATCCCAAATTGTGGTGGAATTGGGCCCGAATCCCGAGCTGGCAATCAATGACCCGGTGTCTCTGATCGAACCAATATTGAACGCGGCGCAAAACGACTACCGGATAAAAGATTCTGTATGGGATGTTGTGTCCGCAAAGGAGTCGTCATCGATCAAGAAAGTAGGGCAGCTCCAGACGTTGGGTCTCGATGAAGACCTACTCTTGGCTGTCACGGAGTATCTCATTGCGGACAGCCGATCCTGAGAGCTGGAGTGGCCTTATTGGATGCATGGTGACCAGCGTGGTTAATATTCATAGGACTTTTGGCTCACAAAATAAAACTGGTAAGAATGCGAGTACAGGGGCGAGGGTTTCCCTACAATTATAGCAAGGTGATTGACGCTGCCCAAAGAAAGGAGCACATCTACCAGCCACTACACTGTAGAGTACAGCCACAGTGCGGTCACAGGCTATGTAGCTAGGTACCTAGGTAGCTTTAAGCTAAGCCACAAAGACCCTAGAAAGAAAACTTAGGAAAACTGGCGCTATTCGACGCAAGCAGAAAAAAAGGCACTGCTGAGCCAAAGCCAAGTTAAAGCCAAAGCCATTGAAAGCCATACTACTAGGAACTTTCTTCGTTCGCTCGGATCGTCAGCCTTGCAGCTAAATTTTGCATTTCCCATCCCCAAGCCGCCTCAAGTAAAAATAATCTGCATTCCTGTGTTGCGACAACCCACACGGACGCGCTCCATCCACGACTTTTGCACGACATCGAACACATCAGGACGCTTTCCTTTGACTTCAGCTGAAGCAAAATGTCCGACTTTGGCGACGATGACCGGGACGATCCCGTCCGTGGGTAAGTTTACGCGCCTCTACCCTTACCTTGACTGGTTTGCTTCTTTGGTTACATGCCATCCCACAATCTGCCCTACCGTCTGATTGTGTCTTCGCGCCTGACGAGGCGGAGAATGGGATTTTTTCGACCTCGACTGCTAGCCTCCGGTTCTTTGGTTTGACTTGCTTGTCTCTGCATCAAATAACTGACCGCTTCACCCGTCCACCACAGCGATGAGCCTATGTTCGACGACGACGAGGAGCCCGTCGAGGAGTTCGATGCCGAAGTGCCCGAGGACGAGGATTACGGACGCCGGGGCGCCGAGGAGGAGGAAAATGTCGTAATCGGGGGTGACCCATCGGCGGCGGCGGCGCAGGCTCGCGGCAAGAAGGCTGGCGAGTCTCGGCTCGCGCACAAGGACAAGAAGATCCCTACCGAGGACCGCACCACCACGCCCTACATGACTAAGTACGAGAAGGCGCGTATCCTCGGCACGCGCGCCCTGCAGATCAGCATGAACGCTCCCGTCCTCGTCGACCTCGAGGGCGAGACTGACCCCCTCCAAATCGCCATCAAAGAGCTTCGCGAGAAAAAGATCCCTCTTATTGTGCGCCGATACATGCCGGATGGGTAGTACGTTTTCCCCCCTCCTGCCCCCTTTTTCTCCTATTTCTTTCTTGAGGGAGTTCTTTGTGAAGTGCAAGGCTCTCTGGTTCTTTATTTCAATGCTAAATATTGTGCCGTAGCTACGAGGACTGGACTTGCGAGGAGCTGCTGCAGTAACGCTACTTGGGTTCAAGCTACAATTTTAAGCTGCCATGAAGAAATTGCTATAATTAGATCACTTTGGTCTGCTCACACCTTCGATGGCGGCGTAGGGAATAGAGAAGAGAAGCGAAGAAAAGAAAAAAAAGAAAATCGGTGTTTTAGCGAGGCGTTGTTTGGCTGTTTTTCAGGAATATACCAAAAATTCACATCCCACCTAGTATACTCTGTCGGTTTTGATTTGCGACGGCTACCCTTCTGACGTTGTATTTACAGTGCTCCTCGCTTACCCTCTTCGCCTTGATCTACTCAATCTCATATTACCAATACTGGGTAGTACATAATTTAAGGGGTGGCCACAAAAGAATACCCGTATTTGACTACGTAGCATGTGGTCTTACCCAGGCTCTGGAAAGAATAACACAAGATTATACACATCCTCTTTATGTTTAATGCGAAAAGGATAAAAAGGGTATCAGAGGAGTCAGTTTACCACAACGGAACCCAAATCTCAAGCTTGCAGTGGTCGGATTTCTACAGGCATATTAGGGAAAATATCAACAGCTAACCAGCTTGATTGCATTTTCATCGGGGTTTTCCCCCCGTATGTCTTCCATTGGGTTTAGTTTACAGCTCCTTTCTATAGCAGGTATTTCGCGGCGTGCTTGACGTGGTCCTCGGCGAAGCTCGAGATGAAGAAGTAGGAATGATCGTAGTCGGGTTGGTAGCGCACCTCGACGCCCTCGACGCCCGTCTCCTTGACGGCACGCTCGAAGTTCTCGGGGAGCAGCTGCTTCTGGTTGTAGAAGTTGTCGCCAGTGCCTACGTCGATGAGGCAGGGCAGCTTCTCGCCGCTCTTGAGCTGGGAGCGGACGAGCTCGGTGGCGTCGCTGCCAGCCCACTGGGACTTGTCGTCGGCGCCGAAGTAGCCGCCGAACGCCTTCTCGCCCCAGGGGCACTGGCTCGGGTTGCAGATGGGCGCCAGCGCGCTGACGCTGCGGTACATGCCGGGGTTCTTGAGATACAGGGTGAGGGCACCGTGGCCGCCCATGCTGTGGCCCGTGATGGAGACGCGGGTCTGGTCCAGCTTGTCGGCGAAGGCGCCGAAGATGGCCTCGGGCAGTTCTCTGGTCACGTACGTCTCCATGTTGTAATGCTTCTTCCAGGGCTCCGCCGTCGCGTTCACGTAGAAACCCGCGCCCTCGCCGAAGTCCCAGCTGTCCTTCTCGCCCGGCAAGTCGGCGCCCCGGGGCGACGTGTCCGGGTACAGCACGGCCAGGCCGGCCTTGCTGGCGGCGGCGTGGAAGAAGCCCTTCTCGGAACAGTTTTGGGGCGTGCAGGTCAGGCCCGAGAGGAAGATGAGGAGGGGCACCTTGCGGTCGTTGGAGGCGGGCGGGAGGTAGAGGTTCACGTCCATCGGCGTCTGGGTCGCGTTGGACTTGTGGGAGAGTTTGAGCAGCTTGCCGCCGAAGGTGGCGATGGTCGCTTTGGTCTCGAACGTCGACGCCATCTTGTGGAACGGGCTTCTGGTAACAGTACTAGCAGTATATGCAGCGGTGGCAGTGATAGTGAATAGTTTTTGGAATGACATGCAATGAGAGGATACAGCGTAAAGGCTGGGGAGGGCACTGCAGATGATACGACGTCTAGTAACTTGACAGAGGAATTGCAACTCGCAGCTTCTGCCGGCAGCAGATTATGTACTTACTACTACCTATATCCTGTTTCCCTTGGGTCCTCAAATGTCATAGATAAGTGCCGACCCCGCCATGTCTGTCCCGCTAAAATTACTGTCTTTGGAGACATTAACCCACCCCGTCAACCGGTGAATAAACATTCACCGAAGACTCCTTGACATCGATCGAATCCCAAGCTGCTGTTATCGATGTCATTCTGGGCATTGGCCTATCAGTTCACTTGCTTGCTGCAGGAGTGGCTCGAGATGTCTCGTTGGTCAGAACAATGCTCGGCATTAGTAAACCTAGGTTGGTCCTGTGCCAAACAAGTGTTGTAGTCGTAGGCCCCCCGCGTTCTCATCACTTCAATGTTAGCTCCAATTCCACTGGCGTCATCGACCTGGAAGCCGAAATGCCGAACCACCCCCGATGCCTTTGCCAATGCGGCGGCAATGATCGTTGTAACTTGCATGAAGCAACCCCCCGCCAGTTATTATTAACCTTACAGCACTATCCACCCTGATATAATACTGGAAGGTCTCCGTAGCGAGTGTTCATCAATCAGTAGCTCAACTCTCCTGTTTCCCTTTTCTTTGCTGATCATCGCGGTGCTGCAGTGGATGTTGTGTTCTCATAGCAGTGAAATGCCTGGATCAGTGTGTTCCACTGTATCGAGGTCAGGTCATACTTGACAGGCGACGAGAAGTTGACGGCACCAAACGTGCATCCTGTTGGGCTGGTACAGATATCCGAGCAGTGGCCACTGTAGACACAGGTCAGTATGTTCCATTGCCTCGAGAGCATCGACGGGCTTCTCTTAGAAAGGAACAGCAGAAACGTACACCCGCGGGTAACAGTAGAAGCTGTCGCCGTCAGGCGCAAAGGTGGCTGCGTTGCCCGACAGGTTCTCAGGCAGGTCGTGACAGTCCTGCATAGAGTAAACCTCATAATGACATGGCCCGGTCGCGTTGACTCCCTGGCAGATCAGAACCTGCAGAAACGTTTAGCAAACTAAATAAGCACCAAAGAGGATGAGGATGGGGTTGTGCTCTCAATAGTGCAGAGTATACATACACCTCCGAGCTCTCTCTTGGCAAGCTGCTGTGTCGGGGCCGCCAACGAGAAAGAGGCGATAGAGACAAGAGCTGCGAGTATCTGGGGGAACTGCATGGTTGCTTTCGTGACCTAGACGAGGTATAATGGCGGACGCAAGAGGGAAGCCGAGCCGTCTATGTTTGCACGGAGGGGATCTTCACTGATATAGATGTTCTAGAGAGTGCCTACCCGCGAGTGGGCCAACTTTTGTTTGCAAGGGGACATGCAATGTTTGTCACCATGGGCCGGGAAGCTGCTTCCCAGAAATGAAATGCTATTCCAAACCATGATGCACCCCAGTTTGCTTTATACTTGCCCTTTAGACAGACCGGCCCAGCCCGGTATTTCCAACCTTTTTCCTTCCATGTATCCATCCAGCAAGCGGCCTTACCTTAGGCCGACTTGAAATATGCCTCTCTCTTACCTAGTGCTGACTGCTATCAGCCACGATGTCATCGGTTAGCGTCGAATCTGCGTTCTGGGCAACCTGATATGTCTTGCTTTTGTCTCAAGATGAGCGGAAACACGGGTTCTTTCAACTGGATTTTTGACCCGCATCGTTCGGATCCTGATCTCGCCCGTTTGATCTTAAGACACCCACAACCCGGGGAAGGCTGGTAGGCTGGGAGGATATTTCTGGATATACAGCCATGCGGAAGATTTAACAACTTCGGCCGTGTTCAAGCTGCAGGTGGACTAAGCACTAAACGCAGCCCTTCGCATGCGGTCCATCCAATCCGTCCGATATGAAAGGGAAAACGGTCCACCAGTTGAGTGTTCCAACATCTGTTTTACGTAAATCAGCTTTGTGTTTATATGTGATCATATATGTAAGATGACGGGCCCAAATGGCCGACATATTCCTAGGTACGCCTCCTATATGTACCAGGTTCAGCCCGTTGGCCCAGATAACCAATTCATGCCATTGACCCGGCACAGGATTAAACGTCTTTGGGAACGGCTCTCAGCCGATGGCCATGTCACTTTGAAAGTCTGACGCAGGCCCCGATAAAGGGTATCTCTAAATGGAATTGGCTCTCGAGTATATATACGTATGGTAGTGTGTGCTCTTCATCATAGATGACAGGAAGAGCGATGCAAACTATGGGGGAATGAAGGAAGTAAAGGCTCGCTCGCATGCAGGCTCTAGGGATACTGTGAGAACTAAAAACATGAGCATCTCTAATAATGGTGCCACCATAGCTTTCTCCATTTCCAACAAGCAAACCATCACCCGACGCGGCTCCGCTAGCTAATCCTCTTCTCGACTTCGGGGCTCAGGCCCTCTTTCTCGAGCTTGAGCCTCATCTCAGCCTCCGCTTCTCTTTTGATGCGATGGAACGCGAGTTTCTCGAACCGACTTAGGCCGCGCCACCAGTGTTGTCCTGCCATGTGGTCGCTGACTCGCTCAAGGAGGTGGGTGGTTTTAACTCTCACGTCCCTGTCCTTGTGGAAAAGGCCAAGCGCAAGGTAGAACAGACCGGCGTGCGATTCGGGCGCTACTGTAAGGAGTAGGCAAATCTCGTCGTACGAATGAACGTACTTTGCAAATGCTAGGTAAACCTCCCGGCTCTGTGCAGGGCTTAGCTTTTGGGACCTCAGGCGGTCATGCATGTGATGTAAATCGAGGCCTTTCAGAGGCCTAATGGTGTAAACCTGGGCGAGGTCCTACAATGAGGGTTAGTTAGATAGCTGATGTTTTCCATAGAGAAGGGTGGCATGTAGTGCTTACCTGGATATAGCTATAGTAGCTCCGGGTATTTCTCCAGCCCTCGATCCGACAGACGTTACCCGCCAGCTCCTTTTGCTTGGCAGCATCGTCCGGCCATACGTACCCATGGCCTCCAGCTCCTGCGACGTGTTCAAACTCGTCACCGCCTATGTACAAAGCGCTGGCACCGTATACGCTCTCTTCAAAGGCCGCGGCAATGCGGGTAAACTTAAGTACCCAGTCCCGCCACTTTGCTCGGATGGCTCTTTCACCTCGCCGCGCCACGATGCTTTTCAAGATATCACCCATGAAAACAAGATCCCCAGTCAGATCCGTAGTCGTGTTCGTGACAGTCCCACCCAGAAGATTGGCAAAAGCCGGGTTCTGTTGCTGGAAATATATCAAACCCTCCGTGATGGGCGTGCTCTCGATCTTGCTGCTAATCTTCATCCGCCCGCTCGGGATATCGCACAAAAGGTCCCACCACTCGGGATGATTTTCGAAGGTTGGGTTGGTCACACCGGCAATGAATCCTGGTACTTTCAGGAGATCATCGATCTTAGTGAGATCCGTGTAGGGGAATGCATGCCTTGTGAAACCACGCAAGAGGCCACCAGAGGCCAAAGCACAGGCGGCAAGCACTGCTTCGGCCACATCTCCTGACGGCATGTTGTGGCCCAGGAAAATGATTCGCTTTTGCGTGAGAAGTGCGTTGGCCAATACTATGACGGGGTGCGTGTTGGGACCGTTTGTTGTCAAGTGAGGATGGACCTGAAATGGCTGGGGAGATTTGGCGTGAGGGTCCGAGAAGGTCTGGATCAACTTGATGAGGGAAAAGTCGCCCACGGTCTCGGGCATGACTGCAGTTGGTACTTTTACGGGAATGGGTATCCCCTTATATAGCACTTTGCTTTCAAACTCATGGGTATCTCGTGGAATTGAGTATCCGGGTGAGCCCTGCAGGTGTGCTCTAGTCCCTGCTCGAGATATCTCGTGCGCCTTGGGCGGACTCTTACTGGCATCGATCGGCTGGCTTAGTTCCTTCTTGTCCTCAGCCATACGAATCTCAATCATCTGCGCAAACTTCTCCACGAAAAGATCTTTGTTGTCGCTCGCCAGTAGGAGGTGCCTTTCCAGTAAACTCAGCTTTGGCATCAACGAGAGGTCCATGTTATTAACAGCATCATAAAGCATTGCCAGAGTTTCGGGGACAGGAGATTTGAAGTATTCTTCGAGGGCAAGCAAGAGTAGAGGCTATCTTGGTTTAGTAAAGGCGAGCTGGAGTGGGCATAAACAGACGGAAGGGTCATAGGTTACCTTATAAATGTGCAGGAAGGGATGCCGTGTACATATAGCCATGGCCTTCACCACCGCACCTCTCTTCACCGTCTTGTCTTGCTTCGTGTTTACCAAGTTCAAAACGTAGATCAGGGGGGGGCCCTCTCCGCCTTCAGGTTCGCTGTCGGTTGATTCATCGTCCCAGTCGTCGTCATCGTCGTCATTATCTTCATCGTCTTCGCTGTCCTCGTCAGGTTCTTCGTCATCGTCGGGAATCAGTCCAGCTGCCCGATCTCGTCTGCGTTTCCGCCTCCTACGCCTTTCTGCCTTGGCCTTGGCTTCTTCCTCGTCCTCTTCCTGGCTCGTATCTTTGTGCAGGAAGAATATGGTCCAGTCCTGGTTACGCACGTGTGCCTGGTCGGGCAGCATAAGCTCGGCCAGCATGTGCTCGTCTCCGGTGATGGCCACCGGATACTGGTGTTCCATCACCGGGCCACGGTCGATGTCAAAAGACGCGACCAGGATATATTCGACATGGTTGTCGATAGAGCCGCGCGGATACTGCGACCGAAGCCGCCTAGGCGATTGGGCATCGGGGTTGTAGCGCTTCGGGGCTGATAGCGAGGAATGCTGGGAGGATGCGCCGGTGCGACTTCCAACTGACGACGTCTTGTTTGATTTGGAGCTAGGATCGGACGTGCGGTCGGTGTCGGCCGCGATAGGCGGCTGTGGTGACCGGGAGGGTCGAGAGCTGTGCGACATCTGCGAGGTGGAGCGCGAAGAGGGAAAAGACGACAAAGATGCGCGCGGATTCACCGCGCCGGGAGGACCATTCGAAATTGCCTGATTTGTTGTCGTCCGCGTGAGATGTGGCAAGGTGCCATGGATAGAAGTCATGTTCGATCCGATCCCCTCCTCCTATCAATAACCCCCTCGTTACCCGATTCTTCGGTGGGTGGAACCGAGAAACGTGAGCTCGTGCGTGCGCTGGTGCGTACCTAACGTAGGTCTGGCTGCGGTCTGTACGTAGTAATGCGCAAGAGACTTGTGGTAAGCTCTGGGCTAGTTGTGCCTTTGCTGAACTCTCTCGGCTTCAATTGATCGACTGGCTTGGCATTGGCTTCGCGGTGTGTATGTGTGCATGTGTGTTTGTATGATATGCCCCTCGCGTTGGCCAGATGGGTTTGATGCGCTCTCCTAAACACTCTTCTTTCTCACCTTGTCTGTCAGCCCTGGCTGCGTGGACCAGAACGCTTTGGATTTGATGGGGGCGGGCTCTGCGGGCACGATAAAAGGGGGTTTGGAAATTGATCGACGACAGCCCCTGCCATTCGTGGAGCCGGCTTTTGAGACACCCAAAAGCTGTTAAAGAGCGGCACCCAAAGCGCCCATCGGTTCCTCCTGCGGGAAGATCTCGGAAGGGCTGGCAGCTGGTTCGTTCAGTTGGAGGAGAAGCTGGAAGGGGCTCTGCGAGTGATCGTGGACTTGATGTGTGGGCTTCGCTATGCTATAATATCCGATTCTGAGTATGTAGGTAGGCTGGCGGACTTGAATTGATTTATTAATATTACACGGCTTCCATGAAGCTGCTAGCCACCTACTACTGCGACTATAATACCTCTACTGTCCTAGAGCAGACTCTAGTCCCTCCGGTCTAGCGTTTGGCGACTGGAGTAGGTGTTTGAGCTGGCGCTGATACCTATCTCTTACAAATATTAAAAAATAAATAGAAATACAGCAGGTACTTCGATGTTACGTGTGAGCGTGGTAGCAGGCACCCAATCGTCGTCTTGATTTGCCAGAAGATGTAGTTCAGGGATTGTCGTACTGTTTGCATGTAGGAGACAATGTATTCCGAGGGCGCGCAGCGCGAGATACAGTTCAAATTCCAAAGGCTTTGCTATACGTGAGTGTCTGTCTGGTTGATGATTTACCGCACGTCTTGCGGATACAGAAAGGTTGGTTAGGTGGTGTGTGTACATGTAGATATGGGGATAAGTACCTCAAGTGCGGTACTGTCCTGCCATGCGCCGTTCGATTCTACAACCACATAACCAACGTACATAATGTCGTAAACTATGTGGTGTGTGGAACAAAGGACCCTGAAACTGCCCAGGAACCCGCAGATAACATCCATCGTAAGCCTCACCTGCCAGAAAACAACAACACGCCACAGTTTGCGACCATTGATGCAGGCTGGCAGGTGTAGCACTAGATTAGGTAATTTTGGAAGCTTGTACCAGGCCTACCTTACCTACTGTAGGTTAAGCCAGGTACCGACGACTCCTCCCCCCGGAATCAGAGCCGTACGGCGGCCTGTGCAAAATGGGAGGCTAGGTAGGATCCATGGATGCTAGTGGCACATCCATTCGATTCAGTTGGCTGGGTGTCACCGTACCAGGGGTTTGTTCCAGCTCGTGGTTGCCCGGACAAATCAGCGCGCCTTGTTGACTGAGCTGGCCACTGAAGTCGGCAGGTCGGGCTTCTAAGGTTATTGGCAACAATTGATGAATTGACAATTGCAAACAGTAGCGACTTCACTGAACTCAACGTCGTCGGTACCGTATGATAGGTACATGCATCTGCAGAGGGCAGTATCAGAGTATCAGATCATCATATCTATTTTGGTGGTGCATGCTCCATACCATCAATCCCTAGATTCCTTCCGCAACCATTGTGGTTAACAACCAAGCGATATCAACTCCCTACGGGAGCCCATCGATACATGCATCATAACACAAGCAGCAGCAGCAGCAGCACCTTGGCGAATCCGACTTTGCTTCTGCATAAAGGGCAAGACCTTTAGTTGCATCCATCAATCTTCTCCAATTTTAGAATGGTAAACATTGAATCGTCAAGTGGAGCTACGCTGAGCAGAACATCCTCAACTGACACCTACTACCCGACGTTAGGCGATGCAGGCTGGGTATAAACCTTCGCCCCTCAGCTTCGGCGGCGCCACTAGAGGCTCTCCCTTCCGCAGACCTGAGTCGCCATCATCACCGTCGACTCTACGACAGTCGACACCTCCCGGTTCTGCCACCAAGATTGGCAGCATGCCCACACCATCCCGATTTGCGGGCGCGTCGAGTGCAGCAGATCTATCAGAGATCAGGAAGTCGCTGTCGCACACACAACTGAACGACATGCCTACAAACTCTCTCGCTTCAGCAGCGCCAATAGGCCGGGCGCAACCGACTTCGCGTGCTACACATGGAAATGCTCTTTCACAACTTCAACCTGCCCAAGTACGGACTCTCAGAGATGGCTTCCAAATCCTGGATAGAGACAGCGATGGGGTTGTCAATAGAGAGGATATAGCCGATATGCTAACCCAACTTGGTACGTAACAGTCTCAATGTCTATATGTGAACACTTCCAAGCTAACATCCTACATGCAGGTCTTCCTTCTGGCCCATCCGACATCTCGCAATACTTTCCACCCGGTGGACCGCAAACGATGACACTTGCGGCTTTCCTAAATAGTCTGGCAACTGCGTTAGCTTCAATGTCCCCAAGTGCTGAGCTGGTGTCTGCCTTCTCGGCGTTCGACGACGACGATAGCGGCCAGGTAGATCTGGCAGAACTGCGGGATGCTTTGCTACATACAGCCCCAGAGCCGGGTGAGCGGGCTCTTTCCGCGGCCGAAGTAGATAAAATCATGGCTGGCTTCAGTGGACGCAGGGCGTTCAGCAAGAATACGGCTGGAGGTCTGGGCAAAAGGGGTGAAGTGTTCAAGTATCAGGATTTTGTCAATTCTATCGTCGGGGGGAATAACAACTCGGAAGCCACGTCTCGTGAAGGCTCTGAAAGTCAATAACTCACAAATTACATGAAGACTATAGAGAACATTTGACTTTGCCCAACCACGAGGAACATTTGATTTATATCCATGAGGCCACGCACCTATTGGCATGCCATTGAAACCCGCCCGTAGTTTACGTCTACGTGGTACGAAGAACTGTGAATACGCGGGTCATTCGATGTCTCATTGCATTAAGGGGCGTATCGACTGAAATCAACTTAATTAAGGCATCCCGAACCTTGAGAGCGTTAAAATTTATGAACATCGTGGACACTTCGGTGTTGAAAATGGCACATCCATGAAATTCTGGTAAGGTGTTGATTACTTCTTCCATCTCTCTTCTGAACTATTCGGCAGCAGTGTACACTGCCACTGCTGAGATAATAGCGAATACCCCTTGTCCAAAAACAATTAAATAACTCTTCGTCTATTCCAGATAGAGCAGATAGATCGTCACCCTGAATATGAACAGTATTTCAGATGAACAGTTGAAGGCTACCGTTCTGTCAGAAGATCGTGAATGCACACACCTGCTTTTGTAGGGAAAGCGATGACGTATATGCCAAGTGCACCATAATCCCAATCCATGCAACTTGGCCGAATCCATTCTGCAGGTTGGTCACAGCCGTCCCAGCCTCCCACTGCACGGTGTGCAGCTTCAATCAGCAATCAGCCTTGTCTTCGGTCTCGAGGTTTTGCCCCCCACAGAACCTTCGAGAATCTGAGAGAAGATGGATGGCCGGGACATGCCTTTTTGCAGGGCCCTTCTTTGCAGCCCCTGGCCCCGGCCCCTGGCAAAGCCTGACTGAGAGTACTGAGTAGCCGTTATGAAAATTGATGCTCAAAGCGGGTGTGTGTACATAGGTGCAAGGATGTGTATCCCAGTCAGCCGACTGACGAGAGGACTTCTTTGGCTCCATATCTGAGCATATGATATCAATGACTCCATAGAAGAAGTGGCCGAAGAGCGACTCCCAGTTCAACCTCTTCATTTATCTGCAAACACTTTGACGATTGGCCACTGAGGGCAACATTTATGCGCTGGAGATGCATCTGGGGGTAAACACTGCCGACTTTGACTATGTCTATTGGATGAACCACTCTTTTGATGTGGTAACGTTGGTTTGCGTTTGTGATTGTGGGGGGCATACTCTGGAGTACTCTATACCCTTCACCGTCACATCGGTATAGTCTGAGCGGAAGGTATTGTGCACTTGAGACTGGAGGGGCCCTCGCTTCTCCAATTTCACAAAAAAATTGACAGGCTGGGGAGAGGAGACGGATAGGCGACGAGGAATTTTTATCCCGTCAGGAACCAGCAGAACAAATTGGCATATCACAACGGAATTTTGTGCAGTCGGCCGGGGGAAAGTGGAAGTGGTTGTGCTAGGCTGATCAATCGAGGCCATCAATGGTCGACCTGACCGGGTAGGAATAGGTCAAGTCAAAAGTAGGTAGTGTTTATGAACGGGCGCCTTGTTGGCCTGTCGCATTTTTAAAACCAATATTGAGGAAGCTCGTCCCTCTCTCTCAAGTTCACTCTGGTCTTTCTCGTAACTCTCATCCTTCTGGTCTCCTACAGAAGTTCGATATCATCATATTGTACTGCTCACTTCCTGTCTCGACTTCCCACCCTCACGCCCCTTGGCCCATAATCTTTAGCCCATTGTCTCAGGCCATAGCTTGTTGCGGCTGCTACACTGCACTACACCACACTACACTACACTGCGCTGGAACACACTCCCACCTTGGTGTCTATTTTCGAGTCGGCTCTAAAATCGCATTAGGCGCGCTGCGTTCCGTGCTAAAAAAGAAGACGGGCGATAATATCGACTCGTTTTATAGGTGTTTGCTATCAGCAGCCTAACTCCCCAAAGACGTCAGACCTGCAGCTGAGTCAAGCACTGCGCTTCAGAAGGCAAATAACCGTTTGTACCTGCGCGCACCACACTGCGGTGAAAAAAAAAATCGGACAGCATCCAGTTGCAACACAGAAAAATAACCCGAGAAGAAGCAAAAAGGAGAAGAAAGAAAGAAGGAAAGAAGAAAAAAAAACACAAAAAGAGACCAGGCAAAAGCTACATGAGCCGGCCTGCAACCAACAAACCTCTACAATTTTCCTGATCGGGACTTTTTTCTTGGGCGGAAAGCTAGGATACATACAATCAACTAACTGCACAGGCTCCTAAAAGTTTGGGGAGGTGCTTAACCTAGGGCGGACAGAACCGAGTCCCTGGCCCGCCATTCGAGGTGGTGTGGGTTGAACCTATTTTTTTCTGGGATTGGATAAAGCAACTTATAGAATCTTCTATTCCCTCCTCCAAATGAAGGGTCTCTTTTCGTCCAAGAAACCCTCTGCTTCTCCCTCGCCCACCAAGAAGCCCGCGATCGGGGAAAACGACGAGAATCGCAGTCCACACGCCCATCGCTCTCGCTCAGATTCTTCGTCGCCCATCAAGTCTGCCCCTCAAGCAAAGCCGGTCGGAAGAAAGCCCGTTCGACCCGCTTCGCCCGCGCAGAAGGACTCTGCACCACACCCTTCGTCCACAAGGTCTCGCAGCTCCCGTTCGTTCGGTAGCTCTTCCTCGTCATCGCGGCGTAACAAGATTGACCCCAATACACATCCCCTCAATCTGCACCCTGACGAGTACAAGCGGTTGTCCGCTTTATCGGCCATGAGCGACCGCAGTTCTTTCGACAAGATGGACGTCGACCGAGAGGCCTCGGCCGCCCCTCCATCTTCGCCCCCTCCGCAGCCTCAACCTACTGCTGGAAAGAACAAGTTCACCGTTCCTTTGACCATTCCCACCAACACCAACACCAATGGCGCGAAGGAGCCGACAAATGGCGAAGGACCGGCCCCCCCGCCTCACCGGTCGAACCCCTCCAGCCCCGTGCCCACTACAGAGGACGAGGCTGAGTCGTACAAGGCCGCCGGCAACAAGTTCTTCAAAGAGAGAGATTATCGAAATGCCATCATACAGTACACCAGAGGTATGCTTCCACTTCCGGGTTCTTTTAACCCTGCTGTTCCTTCGATTGCAAGACGAGGGATGATGACTGACAGTGCCTCCCGTAGCTGTGGAATTGATTCCAAGTTCGGCAACCTATCTGGGCAACCGTGCGGCGGCTTACATGTCGAACGGGCAATTTGAAGCTGCTCTCGAGGACTGCAATCGCGCCGTTGACCGTGATCCCAACAACGCCAAAATCTTGCTTCGCCTTGCTCGTATCTATACCAGTTTAGGAAGACCCGAAGAAGCCCTGACAACATTTGGCCGCATCCAGCCCCCTGCCTCGGCCAAAGACATGGCCCCTGCCAAGGAGATGTCTTCGCACATCAAGGCTGCTCAAGATGCTTTAGTCAACGGCACTTCTGGTTCTATGGTCCTCCATGCATTGGACCAAGCCGAAAAGCTCTTAGGCATCGGAGCGCTCAAGCCCCGCAAGTGGCAATTAATGAGGGGTGCGGCTCATCTCAAGATCGGTGGTATCAACTCTCTTGGCGAGGCTCAGAACGTGGCCATGTCACTTCTCAGGTACAACAGCCAAGATCCCGAAGCGTTGGTGTTGCGTGGGCGTGCTTTGTACGCCCAGGGAGACAACGACAAGGCGATTCAACATTTCCGCAAGGCACTCAATTGCGATCCCGACTTCCGGGATGCCGTGAAGTGGCTTCGGACCGTGCAAAAGTTGGATCGCATGAAGGAAGAAGGCAATACCGACTACAAGGCTGGCCGGTGGCAGGCTGCCTTTGACAAGTATTCGTCGGCCTTGGATGTGGACCCCGCCAATCGGGGCACAAACGCCAAGCTTCTGCAGAACCGGGCGCTTTGCCGCTTAAAGCTGAAGCAATATAATGAGGCCGTGGCCGACTGCGACCGAGCCGTCAGTCTCGATCCTCAGTATATCAAAGCACGCAAGACCAAGGCCAATGCTCTGGGCCAAGCCGACCGCTGGGAGGATGCTGTTCGCGAATGGAAGTCCATTCAGGAGATGGACCCCGAGGATAGAACCATTCCTAAGGAAGTTCGCAGGGCGGAGCTTGAGCTGAAGAAGAGCCAACGGAAGGACTACTACAAAATTCTCAATGTCGAAAAGAGCGCCGATGATAACCAGATCAAGAAGGCTTACCGCAAGTTGGCTATTGTCCACCATCCTGACAAGAACCCCGGAGACGACGCCGCTGCCGAGCGCTTCAAGGATATTGGCGAAGCCTATGAAACCTTGAGCGATCCTCAGTAAGTTCAAGAACTACCAAGTTTTGATAATTGAATACTAACATATTTTCTTAGAAAACGTGCTCGCTATGATAGTGGCGAAGACTTGGTTGACCCCTCCGACATGTTCTCAGGAGGCGGCGGCATGGGAGGCATGGGAGGCATGGGCGGTGGTATGGGTGGCATTGATCCCGAAATCCTCTTCAGCATGATGAACGGTGGTGGCGGCTTTGGAGGCGGAGAAGGCTTCGGAGGTGCCCGCTTCTCAGCTGGTGGCGGTAGTCGCCGACCTGGTGGCTTCCCCGGCGGCTTCCAGTTTGGCTGACAACCCCAGCCTGAGGAAGACGACGATACTGCCGAGCAAGTTCAGTCTGACGACTGGGAAGGCGATCGTCATTGGAGGGACGAGCACAAGGGCGCTCCTGGCCAGACATTGCCTCGTGATGCTAAGCTCGATCATCACATTGCTCGTCTGCGACGATGGGTTGTGGTTCTTGTTGCTGCAGTCGTTCTCCTTCCGCGTGAGCTTGTAGGTGTATTGGTCGTGCTGGTCGGCGTGTTATACATCTCTGCAAAGTTTTTGGGCATTTTACGTGGATCCTCATCGGTCTGGTAAAGAGGACAATGGGAGTTTCTGGGTTGAAGAAACCGGCGAAGGTCGGAAAGGGTCACGAGAGAAGAGTGAAGGGAGTTGATGGATTATCCGCTATCATCTTCGGGTTACTTTTCCTCATATCCTCTACACACCTTCGACATGAACTGGATCATCTCAACGGCGTTTTTTCGGATTAGGGGAAAGAGACGCATTCTGGTCATGAAGAACGTAGATAGACAGCCTGCTCATCTCGATGTTTATGGCGATAATTTCGCCGTCAGAAGCTTGACAGGCAAATTTTTGCCTGCATCACTTAACGAATAGACATTCTACTTCACGTAGCACCTGATTTCCCCTTGTTCCTTTTCGCAAGGTAACTGTGAGAACTTTGCGAGTATGGGGAAATGAGAGCTGTGTGAGATAGATCACAGTTGTATACATTATACAAATATGCTCGTATGCATGTATCCTGTATTTATGCTACATTCGTGTCTCCTAATATGCCGCTCAGGAGGTGCGGGAAAAGTTTTGTACTTATAAGGACTCATTCATGTCGTTCGCCGCTGTTCTTAGCATGCCCCCCGCCCACCAATGCACAACTATCCATACAGCCAAAGCCCGCTGCGACGCCGCCCTCCTCGCTCTTGTCACCCTTGGTCCGTAACAAATACCCGGCTTGTTCGTTCATTACGATGCCGTGGCCCTGCTTCTCGCGCTGGTCCCATAGACAGGTCCCGTAAATCCCGAGCTCACAGATGACACCGCCCTGCTCCAACTTTCCGAGGCGCAGAATTGTGTTGTGCACAGGGGGTGGCGTGATAAGCTCCATGAGAATGTAGGCGTCCCAGTGGGCCTCGGGGATGGATTTGAGGAAAGCTGGGATGGCCGAGCGGTAGATGTTGTTACCGCCACCCTCGCGCTGGGGCTTCAGCACGTATGACTGGCACTGCTCCTCGTCCAGCGCGATGGCTCGAGCTTTCTGCCCCGCAGCGCTCGAATCCAGTGGGTAAATGTTGGTGAAGGTGCGCTGGAGTGCGGCGATAGTGTCGTCGGTGTGGTGGATGAGCCGGGTGTTGCGGTCGTCCTTGGAACTGATGAAGCGGCCAAGGATGGGGGACTCGGAAGACGACGAGTCCACGGGAGTCGCGAGGACTTGCTGGACCTTCTTGGTGCCGGCTACCTGCGTCAGCACGCTAGGGCACTTGATGGCGGCGGAACGCTCGATGTGGTAGCGGGCATCCCAGGCCGAGGCATCCGGATAATCGCCGGGGCCGTAGCCGCTGCGCATATACACGACAGCGACCTCGAAGGTGTGTTTCGGGAGCTGGGGCGAGCTATACAAGAGCTGTCGACCGCTGCCTTCACCCTCGGCAAGACGCGTGTGCTGCATGATCTGGGAATAGGCCAGGCGGAAGACGGGAATGGTGGCCGGCGGCGCCTGGACCTCGTATTCGAGGTGACGCTGGTCGAAGACGTTGCGCTCGCCGTCCTGGACCAGGAAGATGACGCACTTGGGGTGTGGGGTGACCGAAGGCCCATAGGCGATGAAAGCTTGCCTGATGCCGGCAGCAAGGCCTCGAGCACTCAGATTGGTTGGGAGGGTCAGTTGCCCCTGAGTGATCGGCTGCTCCAACAACGTATACTCATTTACCGACAGATATCTAGGATCTGGTTAGTATAGCTGCTCGTCGGGAAAGGCAAATGTAGACCCATACTTGTGCAGCGCCGAAGTCTGGGACGAAAGACCTCCAAAGGATGAAGCGATAGTGTTGAATTCGACTTGCTTGATCTGAGGATCGTCTTCGGGTGTGCTTTGGTGAACCATATAATCCGAGCGGAACAGACCAAGCGACAAATGCTAAAGCTGTGTTAGCAGAGACTATTCGAGCGGGTAAGTCCCTGCAATGAAAACTACTTGCCTGGGCATAACCCTCCTCCTTGACCTTCAGGTGAACCTTCCACAGTTCCGTGATGAAGTCGTCACTGTCGCCAATACTAGACGGTTGTCATTAGCGTCATGTAGAGCCGCATCTTCTTATTATGATGGTGTACCTACTCCTTGACAATCTGAGCCAGGAACTCCTCATCTTGGCTGATTGCGGCGTACAGTTCATTGTATGCCTTTTGGGTCACCCTTCCCTGGTTGAAGCAGATCTGAGGAAAGGGGCTGGGAAAGAGCGTCACGGGCACCGCAGTTGACAGGATACCGGCCGGGTCAGCCTCTGCCGATACAACGTTTGGCGGTGGCCGAACCGAAAGCCCATGAGCAGATGCCCAGTCCTTGACCACTTCGACTAGCCGCTCAGCTTCCGAAGACGTGAGGTCCGGAGGGTAGTTCGCAGGCGTGGAAGGCATCTTGTGTTGGATGCCAAGACTCTATAGACCTGACCGGTGATAGGTGGAAAGAGGGATGTTGAGGTTGAGCCACCTTACAGAAAGATCCATTCATGTGATTTTGTTTGCATTGAAGAAAGAAAGAATCCCTTGAGCGAGTCACTAGCTATTATCCAAGAGTGCAAGTGTAGAGGATTTCACACTCGCTGGTTTTTTGCAGAATGGCTTATTAATGACATTGACTGACGGGTTCCATTTCTCACGAGATGGATGCGAAATCAGATTTAGCAACCCCGCCTCACTACCGTGATGCGATGACGGAAGGCTTCCACGGCACGCTCTCGCACGTACAGTGCTTCCGTATCTGTAGTAGTAGTGAGATAGGTAGAATCTATGTGGGGTTCCGCCAAAGCGGGTGGGAAGAAATAGATAGGAAGCAATCTCGATGCTTCAAGTCCTTACATGCATGCATGTGGTGCTTTTCAACTATAGACAGACAGACAGACAGACAGACAGATATAAATACAAGTGTTGGGCGTGTAAAGGTTGATCTCGGCCACCAACGGTTTCTTGTCGCAGATGTTGTTCTACCACCATATGTGTGTCTCTCTTTCGTCTCTCTTCCCAGGAGGTGATTGACACACAAAACCCCCAAGCTAGGTATGTACTCCAGTATGTACGGAGGTACGTGCCTACATCGCAATGTTCTACCCCACCCCCACTTCACCCACCTGCAACCTTGAAGCTCTCGGTGCTTACCTTGAGGTGAGGTACCTAGTGGTAAGTAAGCCAGTAAATACGGCGAAGAAAGTGCTGATGGCTGATACCCCTGCTTGCCGGGACCCAGCCGACGAGCCAGCTACCTTAGGTACTTGAGAACCTAGGTGCTAGGTGGATGTAGCGGTATTGCAGCCAGCCAGTCAGCTCAGGCTCCCACTAACCTGGAGGCGACGTTAGTGCCTTTTGACCCCCAATCCATGAGGAAGTCGCGCCTCGTCTTTTGAAGGGGCGCGTAATTGTTGGTTCCCATATCCCACGAATTGAACCTCCTCGTGGTTGTTCAGCTATTGAGTGAGGCCTTGCCGCCGGATCCTTCCCAAAGGCCTCCCTCACCCACCACCCACTTTGAAGATGAGGAACAATGTGACCCGAGGGACAATCCTATTTGCAGCCTTGCAATGTATTGTTCACCTTCCGACAAACCTGTTGAAATACGCAATCAAATAAATCACATTCGCATCTCCCTTCATTTCAACCACAAATCACCTGGCGACCGACCGACCGACTACCTTGCGATTCGATCCGAACGCTGCCTTCCCTTACGATTCCCGATCGGCGACCAGTACCCGCCCATTGCTTCAATTCAATACATACTCTCGGAGGGAATCGTTTTCCACGGAGGCTCCGACAACAGGACAACAGAACTAAATACAACATCTCAGCACTGCATTCCCCTCTCCACTCGGTTGCGCGCTCACTTCCGTTTGGCTTGGGACAATTTCTGAGCATTGCCTTATGATGCCCTAGGCAGTTGCACTTATTGCTCACCAGAGGCAAACGGTAGGTACACCATTCTTCTAATGCTGAAGGACTGGATAGATAAGGCAACATTCCCCATTTTCCTATTTCCAGCGGCTGTGTCCTGCTGGCTGTAACTTTACTCGCACCAACACTTCCCACTCCCAGTAAAGCTTGCTGAACTGGATTTATTCTAGGCTCAGCGCAAATATGGCACCATCAGCGGGCCAGGGAATTGATCCCTGGGAATGGGACACCGATCGTGTAGTGAAAGAATTATGCACCGGCCGACGATCCTGGAAACCGCTCGAGAACCCTCCGATCTTGCCCGACCCCATTCACTTGGAGAATGGGCTACGGGAGAACCTGATAAACGGCGTCAGTCTTCTGAAAGACGCCGATGACCCAAGCTTCTTTAAGGATATCGGCGTTAAACCAAATAAGCACAAGAGCACCCTGCGAGAGGCTATCGCCCAATTTCGGCGTCGCAGCTCAAGATATAAGAAATATCTGCTTGACCAAGAACAGCAAGGCGAGGTTGAGAACATGTCAGACAAGTCTGACGACGATGACCTCGAAGATATCGAATCAAGGAAACGAAAGCTTCACTCAGAGCGCATGTCGCAAGCTTCGGAAGATCAAACAGCACCATATTTGGCTCCTACCCGTGCCCCAGGCCCCATAGCTACAACTACTATACGGGACGCCAAGGGTTGCAAGAAGAGAAGGGTTGAACCTTTACAAGTCCACACCCGACCTTTGGGGCTGATCGCACAGGCTATACCTACTCAAGCTGACGTCGTTATCGAGAACTTGAAGCGCAAAGGCACTCTTCAAGGAAACCCTTTTCTCGAGGCACCGATTATAGACACTGATATGGTGAATTCGCCTTCAAGCGGGTATGATACCACTGCTGAGTCCTGGTACCTCGGTAAAGACTCTCTTACACGTGTCGATGTTATCGATTTTGACTCTGGTCGCCTGACGGACGCGGACTTGACCTTCGTGTTCCGAAGACAGGTCCCTTTTGGCCGGCGCCGGCAAGTTAATCAACTCCATAAACGTCGAATCCAACGTCGAATCCAAGATCAAGACCAACAGCAGCAGCTTGATCGTCAACAGCAAGGCCTTCCCCCCTTATGGACTTCGAAATCAAAAATCAACCGCCCACCTCCCAAAACTGATGCTGTTTCTGGGATAGACGACCCTGATCATGGCGAAGTGCTCCCTCTTCTCGGGGATTCTGATAGTGATGAAGAATACGATTCAGATACCTGGGCAGAGATCGAGGCCGAGCAGAAAGAGCGCGAGGCCAGATTAGAAAAAGAAAAGAGCAATGTACTAACGACAGATGACATTAACATGGCCATCGATGAAGGCATTAATGAGTACGTCGCCATCTGGACGGAACGAAAATTGCCCAGTTTAGAGCAGCGAGCAAACATCGAGTGGAATAACTCCCGAAAATTTAGCCTGATACGGGTCCTCAACGCACTCCAGAAAGAAGTTCATCGTCTGGAGAAGTCTCTTGCTCGTCAACGCGAGCAACTGCACCACATGGAGTGGCGGACTAAGGCTGATGTCAAGTCCAACATGGGAAACCTTGAGCCTACAATGCAAGATCTGCAGGCGTCGCTATGGAAACTCAAAGTTATCAAGTCACCGTCGGAACCTCAACGAATTTCTAACGTTAACCGGAGGCTTGCCAGAAAACGGGAACAGAAGCCTCGCCCTACAGTCCACGACGACGAAGGAGAACTACTCATGAGCGAGTCTGACGATGATTTCATTATTGAAGACGGACAGGACCGCGCGCCTTTACCAGAAGAATACTCCCGTCAAGATGAGATGGTTATCGACAGTGAGGATTTAGTCGTCGCCGACGACCCAGGCGCCCATGGTCCTAAGATTCCGAGTGTCCAGCCTGATGCCTCTGGCAATGCCGGGCCATCTACCCCAACGGGTGACAAGATATCTGGCGCTCGAGATAACGCAGTGGTGATTGCTGGGGCCAACAGCCATGCGGATGAACACGGCAGCTCGACTCCATCCATCTTTGATATACTTGACGGACGCTCCTATACTCGTGAAGATCATGCCACGGAAGAGATTACAGATCTAACTCAGGCAGATGTTCCATCTGCGCTCTCATCACCTACACCCTCGCGGCCAAGCGCATCCAGAGTCTTTCAAACGCCTCGACGTTCCTCATACCCCCCAGGTGTTGTAGACCTCACTACGCCAGAACATCAGTCACCAAGCCCACGACATCAAAGCCAATCATCCCAACAGTTGCCTACTACTAAGCGCTCGTCTCTAGCCCGTGAGACGTTGATCAAAGAATCTCCCGGCCTCTCACCAATGCCTCAAACCCCCAATGAACAGCTCTTGAGGAATGCTCTCAGGGACCTTCCCGAACTGTACCAGCCACTCGTTCTTCAACTTTGTGAAACTCACAAGAAAGCGTCCAAAACCGATGGGGCCGACCTTTGGGTAGATTACATCGTCCCGCATCTTGGCCATCGTTGGAATGGACCTCCATTCGAATCAAATGACAAGAAAAAGAACAACGACCAAACCAACAGTGATAGACACTACTATGTGTCCTGTTATGTGGCGCGGCTATTTGATCTATATACTGAGGGCAAAGCACCCAACCTAAGGAAGTACTGGCAGGTGACCAAGAAGCAAAAGGAGAATCTGAATCTCAAAACACGCGAGTTCCAAGACTTCATGACCTTTTTCTGCAGGCTGGTCAAACGTTTCAGGTTATCCGCCGGGAACAGAACACCATCATCCACTCCTGCCAACCACTCTGCAAGTGCAAAGCCAGAAGACAAAGCACCTGATCCCAGACAGCTGGAAGAGCCAGCAATCAATTCTGAAGCCACTGATGAAGACACTGAGACGGAACCTGTCGTTTCCCCAACCAAGAAGCGTAGGCCGATTCAGAGGGATCGCGCTGCCCAGAACCTGCGAGACAGCGACAAAGCTCGGGTCAAAGAACAAGCAAAACGACGAGAGTTACTCCGTGCCAAACTGGCGGCGCAAGGTCATTCAGAGGCCAGCCAAAACTCACATTTGCTCATCAATGAAAGCAAGGAAGACGACCAGGGCTTCATCTACGTCCCAGATAATATTGCGAGTCGTATCAAGAAGCATCAGGTCGAAGGAGTTCGGTTTATGTGGAACCAGCTAGTTGCAGATTCTCAAAGCCGCCAAGGCTGTCTCCTAGCACACACCATGGGCTTGGGCAAGACGATGCAGATCATCACTTTGTTGGTCACGATTGCAGATGCGGCCGCATCTGATGATCCGGCAATATCCAACCAGATCCCAGATGAGTTGAAAGAATCCAGAACCTTGATCCTTGCGCCACCTGGACTTATAAGCAACTGGACTGACGAGCTCTTGATATGGATACCCGATGGCCATCCCATACTCGGTAAAGAGTCGGAGAACCTATACAAGATCGATGCCGAAACAGCACTACAAGATCGGCATAATCAAATAGTCGACTGGGCAAAGTACGGCGGGATCCTGGTCATAGGTTATTCGCTTTTCAAGTCTTGCGCTACAAACACCGTGCTGGCTGGTCATTTGTTCGATGAGGCCAACATCGTGGTGGCTGACGAGGCTCATATGCTAAAGAACGAGACTTCCCAGTTACACAACGCAGCCATCAAGTTCCGAACCAGAACCCGCATCGCTCTGACCGGGTCTCCCTTGGCAAACAACGTCAAGGAATACCATTCTATGCTAAACTGGGTTTGTCCCGGCTACCTTTCCAATAGGAAAGAATTTGACCACGATTACGCGCGACCGATCGAAGAGGGTCTATCCGTGGACAGTAGCCGTGCACAAAAGAGGAAAGCGTTGACGAAACTGCGTGCTCTCAAAGAGACAGTTGCGCCAAAGGTTCACCGAAGAACCATTGCGGTTCTACATCACGACGTTCCGCCGAAAATGGAATTTGTCATTAGTGTTCCGCTTACCGACCTGCAGCGCACTCTCTACGAAACATATATAAGATTCAACCAGACAGACGACAAAGGATCTATGAGACTGCTTGCCAGTGCTACTACTTTAACCGTACTATGCAACCACCCAGACGCGTTCAGGGCTTTACTGAAAGAACAGAAAGACCATGGTTCAGCAAAAGACGGACCCGACGATACAGAACGAATCAACTTGCCTCCTGTACTGGTTAGTGAGTTATTGCAGATGATGTCTGCTGGAAACCTTAGAGAGGCTTCCTTCTCGTCCAAGATGCTGCTTCTCGATAGAATACTTGATGAGAGCAAAAGTAAAGGCGATAAAGTTCTGATCTTCTCTCAATCTATGAAAACGTTGGACTATTTGGAGAAGATGCTGCGCTCAAGGCGCCGGCATTATCTAAGGCTGGATGGGAAAACTCAGGCCAGCAAACGCCCGGGTATGGTGCGAGATTTCAACGCAACGGAGTCGAATTACGAAGTCTTTCTCATCTCGACAACCGCAGGAGGGCTGGGGCTGAACATTACCAGTGCAAATCGGGTGGTCATCATGGATTCTAAGTGGAATCCGCAACAGGAGCAACAGGCAGTTGGCAGAGCGTTTCGTATTGGTCAGACCAAGCCCGTCTTCGTTTATCGCCTTGTCTGTGGTGGGACCCTCGAGGTGAAGTTGCACCATAGACAGATCTTCAAGATGCAGCTAGCTCAACGCGTTGTTGACGACCAAAAGCCGATCCCCAAGGCACAGCGGCTTGCCGAGCTGTTCGACATGCCAAGCGAGCCAGAACCTGGAGAGGTAATGGAGCATTTAGGCAAGGATAACGTGCTTGATGGTATACTCAACTCTGAACTGGGAACACACGTCAAATCGATCGTGATGACAGACACTTTTGAGGAGGAAGCCCTTGAAGAAGAGACGTTGGCGCAAGACGAAGAGATGGAGGCACAACGTTTGATCAATGACTTCCATGCGCGACAAGGCCGGCCTTTACCCTTTGCAGGTGTTGATCCCCTCGCGAGCGCCATTGCACAATCATACCACGCCTCCATGTTTGCTGCTCCCCATGGCCAGCCTCAACCTCCTGCTGTTAGTTTCCGAAGCACCGCCCCTGCACTCACCTCCACTAGTCAGAATGCCGTAGCGAACGGGTCTTCCCACTTTCCAGTACACACCCAATCGGCATCCCAATCGGTGTCACCCAATCTATCGGTGTCGATTAAGCAGCAGCCCCAAGCAGGTGGTTCTGTTGCACCTGTTCCCGGTGCCACTACGCAGCTAAGACAGGCAACCGGCTATTGGGACAATCTCCAGGCTTTTAGGGGTGAGCTTGGCAGAATGTTCACAACGAAAGGAACGGGAGCCGATAACGACACCTACCGAGAAGTCGCTACTAAAGTTGCTGCAGCATTTGAACAACAGCAGAATCGGAGACAGCTTCAAGGTGTCCGTGAGGCAAAATGGGCAGTTATGGACTCGTCGGCTTCGCCGAGGTTCGTTGAGGCTATAGTCACTGGTTTGTTAACGCCAAGTAAGCTTGCTTTGATGGACGCCCGCGACATTACGAGTTTACGACACCATTGGGATAGCCTGCCTCAGGAATCTTGGGAGTATGAGATCTCCACTCAGCGTCACAAAACCGACACTACAGTAGGAAAACCCCGTCCAACTTCCGCGTTTGCTTCTTCTACGTCACAATAATCGGGCCTGCAGTAAAGGCCTACAATATACGGAGTCCGATGAAAGCGACTTCTCTCGATACTTGCTAATCTGACACAATCACTAGGTCGATCCTAGGCTGGGGGGCTCGTCAGTTCCATCCAGCAGTCGGTCTACAAATACACATCGGCAAAATGATCAGATGGCGCTACAGGAATTCAGAGCACAAAATAATGGGCAGATCAGCAACAGACTACCACCATGGGCTAAAACGGTGACAGGATCTCAGAAAGCCGGGTCACTGTCGGCTCCGAGGAAGCGCAACGCCAAAAACCCCTTTCAGTGATGCCTTAGTCACTCTTCCTCAATCTCTTTCGGTGACGTGATGCCTTGCCACGGCTCTGTGGGCCTCCAATGCCATTCTACGTGCCAGAGTCTTGCTGGGTACTTTCCTGTGGAAATTGGCACGTGGAAGGCTCAGTCATGTCACGCAGCGTAGCATGTTTTTGTTTCTGCTTTGCATTGATTCGGCGTTTACTTCACAAGGCGGCAAAATTCAGCGTTATTGGTTTTTTTTTCATACTTCGACGAGATACCCAAGGAACAGTTCCGCTTGCATTACATGACGGAAAAGGGTGGGAGGAAAGAAGCATGACAGCAGGCAGGAAAAGGTTGCAGTACAATGGGAAAAATCGCATTGCGTGTCAAGAGAAACGGACAAAAGAATGGTCTATGTCTTGCGAATTAGGCAGACTCGGTAGACATGGCTTTAGATGCTGTACTAGAGACTTCTGCTCTAGATACTATAATGCGAAGGTTTGCAATGCTGCACACGACACCATCGGAATAATGATTTGTTGTTGCGAAAGTTTACCGTTGCTATCATGGGTTATTGCCCGAAGATAAGTCATTCAATTAGTCTTTGCTAACTGAGAAGACGAAGCCTTCCAAGCCTGGTGTCGGATGAGAGCCGATGAGGTCGGATGTACCTGGTTAAGGTCCGACGCTGTGCATGGCGGTGTTCGGCATCTTGATGGGGAATACCCCGAATATCGCCAATATCCCAGTCCAAGGCCATCCTTGAGGCTCCTGTTGACAACTCTCTTACTACCGTCTTTTATTCCGTTGGGCACCAAACGGTTCTCTGTCGGATTTCCTTATTCCGGCATACTGAAGAAGGGACATGCCGGCCACGAAAGAAGATTTGCGAAGGATCTCGATTGCAGTCGGCTACCATGTACCCGAGCAGGATGTGGACGATTTCACAACGTTGCTCGCAAGAGCACAACAAACCTTCGAGGCAGTCTCGGCTATGGAAGGTATTGATTTCGGTTCTCCTCTATCCGAGAAAACACCTGTTTGCTGACCATGTGCTGCACGCTTTCCTTGAAAAGATTACCGACCAACACCTGACTTCAACTTGACACCTCGGCTCAATGTTCACTTCCCAAGTGAGGCTGTCAACCCCCTGAACGCCTGGGCGTGGCGTTGCGAATGCGCGCACGCGAGTCCATCATCCACTGCGCTAGAGGGCAAAACCGTGTGCCTCAAGGACAACATCGCGCTGGCCCAGGTCCCCTGCCTCTTGGGGACCGAGTCTTTCACGGGCTGGACGCCGCAGGTAGACGCTACCGTCGCGACTCGCGTGCTCGAGGCTGGAGGCCAGATTGTGGGCAAGGCCGTCTGCGAAAACCTCTCGCGAGGTGCCGTGTCCGTAACGGCGGCGACGGGCCCTGTTCACAACCCGTATGCCAGGGGTTACTCAGCAGGCGGCAGCAGCTCAGGCACAGCGGCACTGGTGGCGTCGTGCGCGGTAGACCTTGGCATTGGGTGCGACCAGGGTGGCAGTGTGCGCATCCCCGCCGCCATGTGCGGGCTGTACGGTTTCAAGCCCACCTTCGGCTTGGTCCCCTACACCGGTATCGCCAGCAACGACGCAAGCGTCGACTTCGTGGGGCCCTTGACCCGCGCATGTCTCGAGTGCGCAACGCTGCTCGAGGTCCTGGCCGGCGCCGACGGGCTCGACGATCGCCAGGGTGCTGGCTGCCCTTTTCCAGGACATGTGCCCCGGTACACAGCTGAGCTGAAGGCCAGCAGCATGGATGGCGCCAAGGGCCTGCGCATAGGGATACTGAAGGAGGGCCTCGAGGGCGCAGCGATGAACGACGCCGTCAAGGCCAAGTTCCTGGCGGCCGCCAAGGTGTTCACGGGGAAGCTCGGCGCGGCGGTCGTTGAGGAGGTGTCGGTGCCGCTGCATACGTCGGCGCGCGCCATCTACTCTGTTATGAGCAAGATGGGCAACCACATGGGCATGCTGGGACGGGCGACGGGGCGGCGCCAGGTGGTGCTGACAGACCTAGCCGAGAGAAAAGCGGTGCCGTACACGCAGGATGCGCTGAGCAAGATGAGCGCCTTCAGCCATGAAGGCCTGTTGGCCGGCGAGCTCGGCTGGTCGGAATATCCGCTCGTGTACGGCAAAGCCGTGAACTTGATGCGGCGGCTGCGGGATAGCTACGATGCGGTGCTGGGGGGTGGGCTGGGGCGACAACAGCAAGAACAGCAGCAGCAACAGCAACAACACTACGACCTGCTGATCCTGCCCACGACGCTGCGCGCCTCATTCCCTCTACCCGCCGCGGACGCGAGCCCCGTTGCGCACATGGACGCGGGCCGCGGCATGACGGAGAACACGGCGTGCTTCAACGGAACGGGTCACCCGGCGTTGGCTATGCCAATCGGCTTCGTGTCGTCTGAGGCGGATCCGAACGTTATGGTCCCCTGTAGCCTCCAAATCGTGGGGAAGTTCTGGGACGAGATGACTGTGTTGAAAGCGGCGTATGCATGGGAGCAGGCGGTTGACTGGAGGACGTTCTGAGGTGGAAATCAGTTCTATCATGCAGCTGCTCATACCACTTCTTTTGGCTCACCATGACCCATTACTTTGCGCGTTACTGCCATCGATGCCTTCATTGATGCGAGGTCTTTGGCTCCGGGCCAAGTAGCTATCAAATGACGCTGAATTTTATGCCTTCCCAATACGATATTACATGTGTAAAGTCTCGTGTGCATATTACTACATGGCGGAGCTTAGTCAAACACCCTGCTGCTCTATTCACTGCTCTGGCAATCCTTCGTTGCCCCTGGACTCGCGGAGGATGTTTATTAGAATTAGAAACGACCAGGAGGCGGGCTCCGCAATGGATCATGTGCATCGAACGTTGCATCGTAGTCCGGGCTGGGTGGCATATGAAGCTCCGCCGCCATGAAGACCCCACGTCTACCTTCGTGCGCCTCGTCGTCGCGACCGGGAGCGGGAGGGGTAATGACAATCTTGGCCGGCACGTGCTTGAGTGGCACATTATCCATGCCGTGCTGCTGCTGCCCTTCGACCTCCTTGTAAGCGCCCCGCCTGAAGTGGCCCAGCCCGAAGCGGCGGGGGTGCGGCAGATGCGTCAGGACCAGAGCGGTGAAGTAGCTGAGGGTGATGGTCGGCAGCATCCAGGGGCTGCCCATGAAGTTGTCGGCGGCGTCCTCGTTGGTGACCACGATGGTGATGAGGGATAGGCCGACGGAGAGGGCGACGCAGACGCCGGTGCGGAATATGTTGAAGGGGGACCACCCTCGCCTTTTCGAGATGATGTGCATAATCGTCAGGAACAGCAACACGATGCCGGCACAAAGAAATGCGTAGATAAACTAGCGATTGTGGTTAGCAAGCAGACCATTCTCATTCCTGATATGCGTCCGCTTTGGGCCCCAGAACTTACCACAAGCCTAAACCTCTTGGAAATGGCGTCCAGCATGGCCGTTTGGTTGATAACATGGTGGGGGTCGTCGTCCGTCACACTGTCGTTGCTTCCCTTTTCCTCTTTCTCGGGGGCTTCGACTCCGAAGTTGTTGAAGATGCCACTGACCATCGTGAGGTATAGGTCAGTGACGTCCTCGGACCATCGGATCGAGGTGGCATCCGTATTAGGTATGTCGGTGCTGTTCCAGAAGCTGTTGGGCATTTGCTTGATATGGGCGAGCGTGGCATTGACCCCTTGATACGCGCCGAGGATGTCAGGCGGCGGATACTTCTCGAGCCAGTACAACACCCGCTTAGTCAGCTCTTTGACGACTGCTTCGGAGGTCTTTTCAACCTTGTCCAGATCCAGGAGCTTGTGGGAGGCTATGTCAATGGACTCGGATATACGCCACCAGATGATGAACTGGTTGGTGCCCTCGACGAGCAGGACCAGGGCAATGTGGAAGGGCAGGTGAAGACCCGCCCAACAGACCTGGTGCCTCTTGGACATGGATTCATCCTCGCCGTGCATCCAGTCAAAGTACAGCTGGAAGATGATGTAGATCAGAGCTGTCGACGAGGTGACAATCCCAATCAGGGCCGGGCCTTTGTGGGACCATGTTCAGTCTCAGGGTATTGCATGGAAGCTGGGAAGACTCACTCCAGAAGGTAAGACTGGCATCCTTCAAGTACGTGTCCTTTACGACGAGAGTTATGTTCTTGGCCAGGATGATGACGCCTTCGCCCATGACGATGAGGGTGAGCAGGTTGAGGCGCTCGCCAAAGTGGGAGCCGAGGAAGGTCAAGACGGGCGAGAACTGGGAACTCAGGAGATGCAGGCCCATCTCGACGAGGCCGATGATGTACCACGCCATGTAGCTTCGGCTGTTCTTGCCCACCTCGTAGCGGGTAGAGATGACGATGTAGGCGACGGCGGCCAGGAGGTGGAAGGCCGCGGTGGCGAGCAGGGGGCGTCGCCCGTGTCGAAACTTGCGAACCTGCCACGCCGACAGTCCGTACTGCAGAGCCAGGACAAAGCGCGAGACGGCGAGGAAGATGGACATGGCCCGATATACGGACATGATCTGCTTTTCCGGGTTGAAGCTTGTCCCGATCTCGGCAAAACCCGTCATGACGCCGAGATGGACTGCCCTGCAGCATCGCTCGAGGATGCTATCCGAAGTGAATCGGACATCGTATATAGTGGTCATGAGCCATGTTGTCCAGAGCAGCCTGTCTAGTATTAGATGTGGGCCTACCCTCGAGGGACATGTGGGGAGGACGGGGGAGGGAACCCTACGTGATGTAGCCAACGAAGGACCGCAATGTTGCTCCGTCTGTGATGTCGTGAACCTGTCCGAGTAAGTCACGAGTTGGTGCAACAGGCTGGGGGCGTGTATCCGGCTTACACTTGCAAACACATTGAGGTTTGCAACGAACCATAAGTCATAGAATAGCTATAGTCACGGTCGGATCAGACACCAGGACCAAGACGGTGCTATTCGCGTGAGATGGGCCTCTGAATACCTCGAAATGGGAAGCGGCATGGCTCTGTCCGTGGCGGGTTAGTAATCAGTCTATGCAATCTCCAGGTCCAGCCCCTGAATGCTCGATTACCTTTATGAATACAGGTACGTCGAGATACGACGGCCTGTGTACTAATCCCACTTGATCTTCATGGTCAGGGCCGTGGCCATGGCCGTGTGTTGGAGCCTTGATGGAATCCGATATACGGGTTCCAACGAAGCCTATGCGCTCACTGGCATAATCGAGTTCGGGTTCTTTAGACATCGGAGATGGTCCAGATGGAAGAGTGCACGCGCTGTCACTTTGTACACGTTCGAGGTGTACTGGCTGGCCGGAGGAAGACGGGGAAGGAGAAGAGGAAGAGGAAGAGGAAGAGGAAACGGCCCACAGGACTGACTATGTAGCTAAGGAGCGGTACCAGTGGCTTCACGATACCAGGGTCTAGACCTCGACCGCTTGCCAATTTGACGTATAGTTGAGCTAGGCGGAGGCGGAGCTCACTCCGGGCGTGGGCGGGCGAAGTTAAAGACGGGCACTTGGAAGCTGATAGGGCTGAACGACATGCAAGCCATTCCTTTCCTCGTTGGTACCTCGCCCGTCGTTATTTATAGGCTACCATCTTCACCATGGGCTCCTCCTCATAGAAACGTGGCCCACAAGACAGGGGACAGGGGACAGGGGGATAGTAGCTGCCCTTCGTTTCGTATTATCGTATCGTATCAGAGGAGGCCCTGGCGTCTGGCATGGACCAGGCAGGGGTGGAAGAAACGTTCATCCACCCCAATCATACTTGACCACCACCAGTAAGCAATCTGCTTTAGATTGTACAATATACTCTACAGTCTTTCTGAGAAAGCCAGCCTTCCTTTTCACATTTTAAGTATAAATTCAAAGCCAAGTAAGTAGCAGGCTTTTGCGTTTGGCATGTAAGCACTAAGAGAGAAGGAGGAGAAAGAAAGAGAAAAAGAACGACTGGCTTCGTAACATCAATGGCAGCTTCCTGGCACCACCGAGATAACAACAGTAGAAACAGTGAGTGAGGAGCATGGAGAATCTGAGGGCCGGTACCATAGGCCGTCAAGTAGCTGGGGTGTCATAAGTATATTAGCCTGCGTGGAAACCCAAGTCTTCATATATCTCATATTTGATATTACCAGTCAGCGAACTGCGTGTCGATCAGTTAGTCACCACAATCAATCAGTATTCACATCAGGGTAGCATGATTGCCAAACAAGTTGCGTTAATTGAAATTTCTCCTCCCTCCAAGGGAAGGTAGCAACAAGAGACCTAATCCACACCCACAATATCATGCTATGAAGAAAGACAGGAAGAAAAGAAGAGACACCATCAACAATAGCCTTTTTTTTTCTCCCTTTGCTTTCTTTTTCCTTGGCCCGTTGCCCAGGTTGTCTCGCGTTGAACTTCTCCCACATATCGTAATCATACAGCTCGTACATGATCCAACCCAACCCCATGGTCTGGGGAAGATGTTGATACTGGCGGCGTTGCTCAGTTTCTTCCGCGACCTATTCGCGCTTGGCATTAGTACATCGTCCCAACGAGGATGACGCTGGTTTGATTTACCTCGGCCTCGGCCCCCACGTCGGCCACCGCGACCTCGCGTACCTCCACGACGGCCTCCACGACGACCTCCACGACGGCCTCCTCGTCGGCCGCCGCGACGTTGCTATCACACGCACACAGAGTCAGATCGTTACAGAGCACCCCGATAACAAGGAAGTACAGAGATGGAGGGGGTGACTTACTCTCTTTTCGAGACCGCCACCATTGTCCGCGTCGGCCTCGCTGGCCGGCTCGTTGTCTCGGTCTTCGATGTCGCGAGTCTCTAGCTCGTCCAGCTCGAAGGAGGACCTGGCGTCCAAAGTTTCACCAGAGTCCGTAGCTACTGGATCGACTTGAAGAGGCTGGCCCACGTCGGGGAAAGCACCTGGATCTAGCGGCGTGTTAACTGGAGAGTCAAAGTCGAACATGCCCAACAGGGGTCATTTCCAAAGTGGCACATTGGGATCCAGTAATTGTGTCGGGGTGATAGGGGCTCGGGGGGGGGGGGGGGGGGGGGGGGAGCGGGGGGGGGGGGGGGGGGGGGGGGGGGGGGGGGGGGCGGGTGGGGGGGGGGGGGGGGGGGGGGGGGGGGGGGGGGGGGGGGGGGGGGGGGGGGGGGGGGGGGGGGGGGGGGGGGGGTGGGGGGGGGNCCCCGCCACCCGCCCCCCCCCCGCCCCCCCCCCCCCCCCCCCCCCCCCCGGGGTCAAGGCCTGCAATGAACGGAGCCCCCGAAAGGGCAGGGGTTGGAGCATCCGGGGCCCCTGGCTCGCTCCATGGAACGCTTGCCGGGCCACAAACGCACTGAACTTTACCCATATGTTGGGTAGAATCAGGAGCATAGCATAGTGTGTTCTGTTGCATGCGTAAATCATTCATCATAATAAGAGTAGCCTACCTTCACCACGCTTCTGCTTCTCGTCCTCGTTATCAGCGAGGTCTCGTCCTATGACCCCTAGTTAATTCATATTCCACCATCCAACCTGGTAAACTCCGCGTTCTGGATGGGGATCTGCTGTAGAGGGTACCCAGGGAAATGGGGGTATCCATAGGAACAGCTTACCATAGATGTCGTCGGCACTGTCGAAGACGGGGGAAGCCGGGGACTTCTCGTTGGTGCTGACATCGACCGCAGCGGTGTCGGCGACAGGTGCGGCCACGACGCCCTCCAAGGCAGCAATGGCGAGGAGGATGACTGCGAGGAACTTCTGCATCTTGTCGGTTCAAAGGCGGAGGTCTCGTTGGTGATACGTGACCAGATGTGCAACTGCTTTGCCAATAGAAAGCTAATAGGACTCCCGCAAGGGAAATGCGATTGGGTATTCACAGGGTCTTAGGAAGGGAGTTGGCACTGGTTGTGATCGTTTGCCGATGAGAGAAGAGGATGAAAAGTAACTGAAGCCATGATGAGGGTTATGGCGGCTTAATATACCTGTAGTTGGGAGATAAAAACAGCATCATCTTCGCCAAGCCATCCGCTTCGTTTCCATGTCCTTCTTGCCCGTCCATTGCTTCTGCAGTCATCGTGATTGCCCTGTCATGTCCACCGCGTAGGAGCGTATTGCCTGGCACGTTCCTACACCTAAGAGAGAAAGGAAGATGAAGTCGGGTATGCAGTTGAAGGCGTCGACCGAGTAAGTTGAATGTTGTTTCCAAATGCTCTCCCGGGCAGGGCATGTTCATCCCATCAATAAGATGCCCAGAGCCCTCGCCCCATCTCGTGGCCTGCCGCTGAGCAGCAATCAAGCAAGGACTGGTCCCAACCCAAAACCTCGCTCAGTGACGCGGATGCTGACGAACAGGTTGGTGCCCGGAAGGATCTGCCGCCGGGTCTGAGCGCCTGCGTTCAGTCTGGACTGGATGGACGTTGTTGAGCTGGCGCGCCAATGAGCGGACGCAGTCCGATTTATCATTCGATGGTAGACGCTCCCCGGAGTCAAACAAGACTCGGGTTGCTCAATCCGCAATTGCCTTTCATCCATGACGTTCGAAATGCCTTGCATGGCTTACTGTACAACTTTGGGTTCTTCGAGCGCGAGGCTTCAGCATCTTGCTTGCATTAGGCCGGGCCTCGTCATGTTCTAGAATCCGTCCGATCGTGGCCTCCTGACAGCGGAATCCTCGAGACGACTAGCCCTTGGCGTTGCAATTTTTGGAAACCCAAGGAAGAGCTCAAAATCCTCTGGTACTACCTACCTCGACAGCAGCAATTCACGATCGCAGCTGATGGAAAGAGGTAGATCAAAGCGAGACGTGCTCCGTGAACGAACTGGCCAATTCGGCGCTGATACACACATTAGGGCACTGGGGAGTCATATGTTGTCGTAGAAATGCCGAAAGACCAACAAGAATAGGAGAAACGGCTGATAGGTCATCGAAAATCTTGGATGGATATCGTGATCGACATAGGCAGCGGAAATAGGCATCATCTTCTAACCCGAACCTCTTTCGCTCGAGTGGAAAACATTATGCACCCCCTACTACTACCAACCAATTGCAGGTTCGGGTTCCTTGGGGTCATGGCCCGAGATAGGTCAAAGAACGTAAGCGAATGGCAACAAGGCAAAAATAACCTGGGCTTGGCACAGACGGGGTAGAAGGTATATACCGCCTATCACGGTCATCCAAACGAGCTTCCTTTTGCACGGCCGCTTTCCTTGTCTACTTACTTCAAAGCAACAAAGCCAACGTAAGCCGCCGTGTACCATTATGGGTTCGAGGAGACCATCTTTGACTCGCGCGGCGGTGACTGTCTATGTAGATAGATGGCTGTTGATGCAGACACCTGACATGGGAAGTTTTCTCTTTCTTTAGGTAGAATGCGTTTATGTTCGCAGCTCTGATGATATCGATGTTGACCCTGCTGAAATGCCGAGTAGGGACGTTTGACATTGACGCGCGATATTGCAGTAGCACTGTCGAGATTGTTTTTGGTTTGCAAATTTGACTGAGTATTGCACGTGGAAAGGCGCATCGTTAGGGAGGGTTTTGCGTCGTCTCTAGAAGAGAGATACCATGATGGGAAATAGCAAAGGGGGGGGGGGGGGGGGGGGGGGGGGGGGGGGGGGGGGGGGGGGGGGGGGGGGGGGGGGGGGGGGGGGGGGGGGGGGGGGGGGGGGGGGGGGGGGGGGGGGGGGGGGGGGGGGGGGGGGGGGGGGGGGGGGGGGGGGGGGGGGGGGGGGGGGGGGGGGGGGGGGGGGGGGGGGGGGGGGGGGGGGGGGGGGGGGGGGGGGGGGGGGGGGGGGGGGGGGGGGGGGGGGGGGGGGGGGGGGGGGGGGGGGGGGGGGGGGGGGGGGGGGGGGGGGGGGGGGGGGGGGGGGGGGGGGGNCCCCCCCCCCCCCCCCCCCCCCATCCTGCTCAAGGCTGTGTAATCCATGAGATCCATGACTTTCTGATGCGAATTTGAATCCAGATTCGGTCTGTCCGTATAGTTGAGGTTGGGAGCACGAGGAATTCAATGGCGTGTCAGTGAAATCGATTTCTATGATGCATTAACAGATCTATATGCAGTCGGTATTATAGTCCAAAAAGCAAACGCTTCGCAATGCTCCGAAGAAGAAGAAGAAGAAAGGATAAACTCCTCAGCATATAGCAAACTCCAGTCACTGGACCATAACCAGACTGGCCACAGGACAAATGCACGAGCCGGCTTTGGAAATAAGGGACGCGAATAACACCTCTCTCCCAGCTATGCTGAAGCCTCAACCTTCATACCCTAGAATTCCGCTATACCATGCAATGCAAAAAAGGGCTGTCCATCCGTCCGAGGACGGAACAACCAAAGTCAAAATGTAGACGCGTGAAAACGGCCAAGATGGCAAGCAGAGCTTCCCCAACAAAGCAACGCAATGGCAAGCTCCAAACGAAAATTTACTCAGATGAAGCCTGCGCCCTTCGCCACATCCTCCATAGGGACGCTCTCCAGAAGATTGACATCCTTTACGTCCGCGCCGAAGTCCATGATGAGGATTTTGGGATCCTGCCCCGTGCTGACAATACGACGGTAGTCACTCTTGGCGCTCAATACCCAGCTTGCATGCCAGCGAGGGAAATCCAGAAGCTGGTCGCCAGATCCCATGTCGAACACCTTCATATCCGTATCGTAGCTTCCACTGATCAGACGGCCACTAATACTGTCAATGTGCAGACTTCTGACTAGGCTTTCGTGCGCCTGCATCTCACGAATGCACTCTCCCGTGTTAGCATCCCAGATGCGGATGACCTTGTCGCTGCCGGCGGACGCAATGTACCGCCCATCTTCCGAGAACTGACTGCACGCAAGTCCCTTGGTGTGGCCAGAAAACTCCCGGATCACCTTGCCACTGTCAATGTTCCACATCTTGACTCGGAAGTCGCCCGAGCACGAGACGATGGTGTTGCCTCGCAGCTGAACGGCATTGACCGGTCCAGTGTGCCCTTTCAACTGTCTCAGCAGCGCACCAGTGTGGCGATCCCAAACACATATCGTAATGTCCTTGGAGCAAGTTACAATATGCTTGTCGTCGAATGCCAGATCCAACACAGCGGCTGTGTGGTGTTCAAGGCGGCGAACTGGACGGTAGCCGGACTTGATATTGTAAACAATACAGGTGCCATCAGACGAGCCCGTAACCAAGATGCCATCATCGTACTGCATGCATAGAATGGATGCCTTGTGATGAATTGGGAATGATACGGTTGCCGGGAAAGACTCGTGGGCTCTCTCGGCATCTGGCCCAGATGTGTAATGGGTCGGTCTACCATTTGCATCAAATAGTACAGAGGTATCGTTGACGACTTCCGGAGGACCAATCACAAGGCGGCACTCGAAAGTCCGCATGTCCCAAATGCGAATCGTCTTGTCCCGTGAGCCAGTGATAATCTTAGACCTGGAAATATGTTAGTTACGGATCCAAATGCAGTATCCGGATAACTTACTCATCAAACTGCAGACAGTAGATGCTGTCGAAGTGCCCATTCAGATAGACGGGGCGAGCTTTGTTGCCCTCCTTCCACTTCTTCTCCAATTCGTGCTTCGCCCGGTAAATTTTCTGCCAGTCACTGCCCGGCTGAATTCGGGGCACACCCAAGCCCATTCCAGCCGGAACTGGTGCACCGGTTGCAAACGTGGTGGTTTTCTCCCTCAAGAAAGAATCGCGCCATATTTGCTGGTCTTTGGCCACGTCACCCCAGGTCTTGGATACCCTTGACGCCGCAGCGAGGTGCGATGCGCCCAGATAAGAAAGTACCTGGATGGCGAGTTCAAAAGGCAGTCGGGAAATGAAATCGACCCTGCTGATGGAAGGGTCCTGGGCGCCATTGATTTGGCTCAGACCAAGCTCGGTGGCTGAGCCCAGATTGATGCCGATGCCACTTTCGCGGTCGTTTTGAGACCGCTCAGCCCAAAAATACTCGTGTTGACGCGCAAATGCCAGGTACTCGTTCTGAAGGGCAGCAGAGGCCTTAGCAGCAGCGCCGGTGTGACGAGGAATGACAGGAGGCTCAAGGCCGCGGCCAGGGATAGGAACACTCGAGAAATCGGACACCAACGGCGAATATATGGTCTCTAGGTTTCCACGGCCGTTCGATGGGGACCTCTGGTGTCGGAAACCGGTGGCTTGGCGCAGTTTTTGCCACGCGGAATGGGACGTCGTGGGTCGTGATTGTTGGTCGTCCTGGTAATCGAGAAGGATGTTGCTAGGTTCTGACGAGCGGCGATCGCGACGCTGTACGATGCCCTTTACAAGACTGATAGACGCCCGGCGTATTCTGCCCTTGAGGGAAGTGCTTGGCCGGGGCCCTGATTCGAAACCCATGCTTGGGCCTGTCTCTTGAATTGCCTGATTCCGTACATCGTTCGGGATCATGTCTTCGCTGTTGCCCTCACCCTCGCCCTCAAAGCTCAACATCAACGATTTCGGCCGCCGACGCCATGTTACAGCCGAGGTGAGACTTTGCTTGCGCCGAAACGGGTTCGCCGTGGTCGGTCTGCAGTGGTCCACTGGTCCTTCTTTTTCCATACTGTCTGATCCTGTGTCGTATGAGAAAGCACTGGCGCTCGATGTGGAGGGCACGCCTTGGAGGTATATGGCGGCTGGTGTTGGAGGGAGACATGTCCGCTCCGAGAGTGTTGATGTGCTCGGCATTGCGCCGGTGTGTTTTGACGCGTCGAAGGCGCAATGGCCAAGGAAACTAGCTTCTGCGCTCGGTCGTGGATGGACTGGAGTAGGTGCTCGACTTGACGTTGTGATCAGTTCGGTCGAGCGGTCTCTCGTAGTCGCCGGTGGTTGGTGCGTAGAGAACGGGAGATAGAGAGGTTTATAAGTGATCGACCCCTTTTTTGCAAGGCAAAGCGATACAAGGAATGGGCGGAGGAATCTGTAACAATGGCTGCTGCTGACTAGTCAGCAACACAGGATCTAGTATGCTAAGGATGAGCAACGGGTAACGCCAAAACAAGCGGATCTACACAACCGTTCCTTGGCTTCCCTCCAAGTGCCAGTGGCAGACAGACAGCCTTATAACAGGCGTTGACAGGGCGAGCCGGCGAGTCGTGTATCCAAACACTTTTTTTTTTCTCTCCACAAGGCAAGCCCGACTGGGCCGGTGGCGTCTTGGGAGACCCGGAATGGCCAAAGAAATCGTCAATTGATATGAGACAAGATGCATACATACGAATATCCACCACTGTAGTGCTTGTCCTTGCAGCCAGGCACCAGGGGCAAAGGCCAGGGGACGGGCTAGGGAAAGAATTGGGGACTGGGGAAACAAATTGTTCTAGTAAACTCCGTAATGGGGACGATTCTCATGTGCAATCGGCTTGCTGTGGTGGTGGATATATGTCTATGCACACCAAGTTCCACTGTCCGTTCCCTTAGGAAACCGAATACTTCGGGCGCATCAACCCACAACAAATGGACTCTGAAGGGTCGCGCGACTCGGCTCGTCTGGGCGATGGCTCAGGGTCCAGGACTCTAGGTAGTCTAGGTAGAGGGGGGAAAAAAAGGGACAGCAGTGAAAGGATTGGGCGGTTCGTTGATCGGCCACCAGCCAGACTTTGCGACTATGGCGTCTAGTAAGGTTGGTTCCTGCACTAAGCTGACTTAACGTGCAAAGTTGGAAAGGGTTTGCATGCAGCAAGACTGGACAAAGGGGATTGGTCGGCGAGGCGGTGAAGAGTGGAAAGATGATGGTCGACGGAGCGAGCGAGAAACGAGCGATTCAAGAAAACCCCGAAGTATGGATCTTGAGTCAAGACATTTGCAGTGACTGTGGCAGTGTGGTTCGGGAACGGACACGGACACGGACACGCCAGAAGAATCTTTGTGAGGATATGTTAGATCTGGAGGGAGCAAGCAACTGCAGATAAGCGACAGGGCGCAATATGAGTGGGCGAAATGAACGGAACCGAGCGGGTTGGTAAGAACAATTCGATCAATCAATCAACCAAGCATGTACGTAGGGGAGTACCTAAGGCGACATACGGAATAAAAGAATGAATCAATCAACCAAGCAATCAATCAATTAATGGAAGTATTGGACGACAGTACAGAGTACACATGCTGACATGCAATGCGATCAATTCCCAGTGGCCAGGATTTCGATCCAGAAAATAAAGTCAATGTCAATATTGATGGCGGCGCCCATGACACCCGACCGCAACCGGAATTCTGCAGTTCTGCAGTTATGCTGTCGCAGGAGACCCCTGCAACGAACCCCTGTCCCCCTGCTGCCCTGCTGCCTCCATTCCCTACTTGATGATCTCATACCTATTTCTATCTCCCCTCCCCACCCCATCCCGGTGCATGCCTGTCTTGCCAACCAACCCAACAAGATCTGCTGATCTGATAGGCTCAACCATGTTGCGGTCAGCTGTCCCGTGCCTTCGTTCTTATACTCCGTCTCACCGCAGCTTCTTTACATATGCTCATCCGATAATGGCACATTGTGTGTTAAAGAGAAGAGAAGGGGGGAAAAAAAGAAGAAGAAAAGTCGTTCGTTCCTCAATGGGTTACCTATACTATCCACAAGTGCAGCCACCAGGGGCAGCCGAGGCCCCCTACGAATTTCCACTAACGATTAAGTAAATGATAGAGACGTTTGGGCCAGACTACATGAACCTAGGCTAGGTACTTACTTAGATAGGTTAGTACTGACTCTTGTAAGGTTAGAGGTTCAAACCCCCGACTGTCTGCAGGTGGGAAGGTAGGCTGTCAGGTTTCCGGCCTTCCTGCAAAGGAATGTCTGGGTCGTTGCAAGCAAGACATCTTAGCTCTCCCTTACGCAAAACGGGCGGATGCATTCCACCGCCGTGAAAACCCCAACTACCGGTCTGCCCTTCAGCGCCAGGGCTGCCAGGGAGTCGGGAGTCGGGAGTCGGGAGTAGGGAGTAGGGAGTAGGTAGTAGGGAATAGGGAATCAGAACGATGGATCGATCCCAACTGGTCGGGTGATTGCATCCCCCCTATCTCCACTAGCCATCCAATCGCAGGTCTACCGAGTTTCCCTTTGCATATCCAAGCAACCCTTGCCTTGTAGCGGAAAGTAGTTAGGCAAGTAGGTAATTCATTGCTGTTGCAACACACATGCATGCTTCGACACTCAACTCATCACGAGCTCCCAACCCCCCATGCCAGCCTTGCCCCTCCTGCCACTTCAGCAGATCCAAGCGGACGGGCACGATATTAATTGACAGCCGTTTTCGCTCGCACGGTTACATCAGCACAGTCCCAAGAACTGGCACTATCCTCTGGTGAAGCTGTAATTGGCAGCACTTTCCTACTATAAATACTTTGTCACTGCGTCACCAAAAGGCACGCACTAGAGAGGCTGGAGGCCCGTTCGCTTCCAGGAGGCCACCAGTTTACGGCGGGTAGCCCAATCGAGCAGGTCAACAGAGAAACAGAGGTTAAGAGGTTAAGAGTGTGTGCTGGATACTGCCCGCACCCATATCACTCGGGGTCACGCGCACACTCGGCCACACCCCATCACCAAGGAGATTCCGCTATGACTGTTCATTCGTCATACGGTACGAGGTCCTCTGTTATTGCATCGTACACAAAGTCTTAGCCTGCCTACTTTAGGTAGCATGTTACGAATCCACTCCAATTCGTTGGTTCTGTAGAGACTCTCGCGATAGAAGCAATTGTTCGTTTTTTTCCCTCATCTACTACTTACAGGCCGTGTGGGAGTCAGTTAGATTATATCACAAGGTATCGTTCCAGGGCTTCCAGAATTGGTTTTCGAAGGTCGGCATACATTTGACCCTCTCAGGCGGCGGTTGCCAGGAAATCCTCTCCTTTTCGCTGTCGTCTTTAACCAACGAAGACACGAAGCCCTTGGCCTTCTTGAGCATCTCCCCCTTCTCGATCGAGTACTCTAGGCTGACGCTGGGCACCACCGCGATCTTGCCATAGCCCTGAAACGCCATGTCCTTGCAGAAGAGCTGCGGTTCGCCGCCGTAGCATTCTCCTAGCTCTTCCCGTGCCATGCGGAAAATCACTTTGCGTTCCAGTATCGGCTTGGCCGAGAAGGATACGGCGCCGTTCCAGCACGAGAAAACCTGGAACGGCAGGTGCGCCTCGAGCCGGGATCGGGCAACGGGCTCGTTCCAGAAGAGGCCTTCCACCCCATGCTCAAAGCTCGCGGTCTGAGGCGGGATGTCGAAGAAGAGATCGCCGTTCGCGGCTCGGGCAATGTACGAGTCGTAGAAAAGGGAGCGGCCGTCGTCCCCCATCATCCAGTCCATCGCACACGTCATGTCAGCACGCAGAGCGCGGCGTTGGTGCACCAGTTCGAGAATGTCCTCCGTGCATATCGCGACGTCGTTGATGAATATGACCGTGGCGTCGCCCGCATATCGCCCTGGGCGTTGGACGATGGGGTAGAGGGCCATGTTGCGCAACGCCGCAAGTCGACTGAAGCGCGCCCCTCCTGGTGAGCCCAAGGAGACGGGGTCAGTGTTGTCGCCGAGCACGACGTACACGCGGTCTCCCATGGACTTGACCAGCTCTCTCTGAAGGGCGGCTAACACGTCTCGAGTCCCGTCTTCGGAGTTCCCTTCAATGATTGACAAGGCGCATTGCTCCGGTCCCAAGAACCGGATGGCTTCTACCACGCTTCCAAGCAGCTGAGGTAGTAGTTGTAGGCATTGCCGTAGGTTCAAAGCAAAATGGTACTTTACGGGTGGTTTTCGAGCGCTCTTGGACCTCAGGTGTTTATATCTCTCTACACTTGGTATGGGACACTGCAATCTAGAAGCAGTATGGTCCTTCGGCTCAAGAATAGACACGACATAGGCAGTAGTTTCGGCCTGCGAAAGCACTTTTGGTTCCGTTGAGTCGGAGTTTGCCACATTCCCAGCACTTATATCAATATTATCAAAGGCGGAGGGCGAGGGATCGCTTGGTTGACGGTGTAGGTAATATAGCAAAAGAACTAGGGTGGTAAGACAGCCAACAAAATTTAACGACCTTCGCATGGTAATCATCGTTGATACACAGACAGGCCACGCCTTTCCAGTGTAATGAGTACTCTGAGGTGTATACTTAGAAATGAAAGTAGCCGGCCAAACGCGCCTTAAGTATGATTCTCTCCAAGGCCATCATTTTGTTTGCTTCATAGAAGGCAATCGACCCAGCGCCTATTTATCATGGTCCCAAGTGTTCGGAACAGGGCGCTTGCATTGTGCCCATGACCAGTCCCGTCGTGGTAGTATTTGCCCTTACCCCTGACAGTCTGCTATTGGTCAGTCATAAAAACCTCGAACCAACATCTTGGGCCCCTGCATCTTCTGTTCCTTGGGAAATCAAACTTAGCCGCGCTGGCCGTTCTGCTCATAAATATATAGTACGTACGGGCGAGAGTAGCAAATCAACAAGATGATTGTTCATCTTCATGTAGTTATGCAGTAATGCACCTGCAGAAAAGCCTTGAGGCCATCTTGGGGCTTACCGGCCGGTATAACACAGAGAGCATTTATCCTTATCCTTGTCTGATAACCGCCAGTTTGTGAACATGCCTACTATTACCGCGGCCCCTCGAGAGGCTTTGTCCGTCATTTCTACTTGTGGCTATCGCGATGGAAATCCGTCCGACTCCTGGTTAGCTCCGTCAGGATATGGCTGTCGAATCGACACCACCAATGGACTTTGGGGATTTTGCCCTACCACCGTCATCGCCGTGTCGGACTGCGGCCTTGGCGGCTACTGCTTTGACACGAACAAATGCACAAATGGTTGCGGTAGCAAGAGCGAAAACCCGACGATAACAACATGGACATGGTACGTCCCTTCCATGTGGATTAGGGGGTTGTTTTGCGACAGTATAGGTAGATCTACCATCTAACACGAAGTTGACGCAGTACGCCTTCGGATCCCCAGTCGCGGTTCTGCTCAATGGCAATGCTTACGGTTGGCCTGGACCAAACCTACGAATATTTTCACTGCGCAGCGGATGCTGCCACGGCGCATTACATGCTGTCGCCTAAAGCATCCAGTATCACGTCTTCAATGGCTTTACAATCCAGCACTGCTCTGCGAACATCCGTGGCGAGCTTGGCTTCACTGGCAACACAGCTGCCAAGCTCATCACCACCATCGATTACTGGAACGACAGCAGAGACCCGGGCCGCAGACAACGCGGCAAACACGGGAAACCAAGGCACTGACACTGGCGTAATTGTAGGCGGCGTTGTCGGAGGGCTTGCATTGCTGGTTGGGGCCGGGATAGCAGCGTTGTGGTTGATATTGAGACATAGGCGCCGCAAAGGGTCATCTAGCTCAAGGGGAACTAACATACCGGGGCCGAGATGGACAGAGGCAGAGGCAGAGGTAGAAAACAAGCAGGTATGCAGCTGGGCATCGCCTAGTGAACTTCAGGCTGATCAGCCACGACGCTCGCCAGTAGAGCTTCCAGCTGGGCACAATAGATAAGCAGTCATCTCCAAGGTGTCCCCAGTACTGAGATGGAGCAGTGAAGTGTACTTCAATACTATATAGTAGAGACCGTGTTTGACGTTCCCTCCAGGAGTCGGTACATCATGTATACTACAATCTGGAGATAAGTAACGTTGGATTGCAACGAAGTTGAATGAAATAACTGGACAATTGAACCAGAGCTGGAAATCAGGACTTGAAGTTACCTAGGTTAGCGGAGAATACATCAATGTAGGTAGGTAGGTAGGTATTGATTGATGGATTGATGGTACTGCAGACTACAGGGGGGGCCAGTGCATCGCCCAACCTTGTCCGTTACGCTTATCGATTGGGTCGGTCTGGGGCAAGCAAGTGGATTGGCGTAGGCTGATGAAGCTCGAACAATGCAAGGCGCGGAATGTTGGAGTCTTCTCAACCTGAAAGAAAACGTCAGGTCGCTCAAAACCCTGAGTGGTAATGCTCTGACCTTTTTTTTTTTTCTAAGTGGACGTCGCACAATCCAATTCTCCTGCAACCATGGTCGGCAAAGTCAGTGAGCGCGTCCTCCTTCGGGAAGGTAAGTCTCATTCATCAATTCCCAGCATCGCCATATTCGCCGTCGCTACCTGGCGGTGATCGCGTCCTCCTCTGCGCGATGGCTGCTTACGCGTGTTCCTACTACCCAGGGCTGGAAAGAACCGACAATGGCATGAAGTTGACCAACTGGCCTGATGTTCCCGCCATCAACCAGAAGAACTACTACACCGATTACATGAAGCGGGATGACCAGGTACTGGCCCTTCGCCCCCAGGCAGAAGCAACACGAGACCGTCTGGTCCAGACCGCCAAAGACCGCGACCGAGCCCTCGCACGAAATGGCCACGCCGAGGTGCCATTGCCTATACCCGACCTTCAAGGGGCTGAGGATCCCACCGCCACCGCCGATGGGCAGCTGGATCCGTCCAAGATCATCGTCATACACCCAGGCAGCCAGAATCTACGTATAGGCTTTGCAAGCGATGCGCTCCCGAAGACAATACCAATGGCCCTCGCCACCAAGTTCCCACAAACGGAATCCGAGATGTACGAGGCCTTGCCACGCCGCAAGTTCGAAGGAAAGACTCCCGACGAGCAGTACGGAGAAGAGTGGTCCAAGAAATACCAGAAGATGTGCAGCGATCTCAAGATCGAAATGCGCGCCAACAAGCGCAAAGTCCTACCGAATTCCAAGGAGTTGGTGGTGAACTACAACCGTAGGACAGAGGCCGAGAAGATCCCGACACACAATGATCCTCTCCAGGTCGAATGGACCGATCTCGAGAATCTCGAAGACCCCAACTCAGCCGCGTCCTGTTTCATTGGCCAGACTGCGCTGCGAGTGCCAGACGACTCAAACCCCAAGTTCAAGGTCTGGTGGCCCATGCACTACGGGTGGCTCAACGAGGACGAATACACGACTGCCGAGCATCTCTGCGATGATTTCGAAACCTTGTTAGATCGGGCAATCCGACAGGAACTTGGGCTGACCAAGAGCAGTAGCTGGAGGAACTATAGCTGCGTCTTCGTCATCCCGGACCTATACGACAAGCGTTATGTGGAGCAAGTGCTGAAGTCTTGTATGTCCTGGTTTGAATTCAACAAGGTTTGCTTTATCCAGGAGAGCATGGCTGCTGCGTTTGGCGCTGGCTACACACAAGCTTGTGTAGTGGATGTCGGCGCGCAGAAGACATCCATTGCCTGTGTTGAAGATGGCCTTATGGTCGAAGACTCGAGGATCAATATGAAGTACGGTGGCTTTGATGTTACCGACACCTTCATCCGGATGATGCTATACGACAACTTCCCCTACCAAGACATCAACTTGCGCCGGCGGTATGACTTCCTGCTGGCCGAGGAGCTCAAGATGAAACACTGTACCATGCAGCAAGCAGACATATCCGTACAGTTGTACCAGTTCCACCTGCGGGCTCCTAACCAACCAACGCATAAATACCAGTTCAAGACTTACGACGAGGTGATCCTTGCCCCTATGGGTTTCTATGAGCCTAACATCTTCGACAACAGCACAAAACTGCGTGGTCGCCGGAAGCTGATGGACCGATCATACAACTCATATGATGTGGATGTGCCTGATGACCCTCAATCAGCAGCTCAGCTCGCTATCCTGGCATTGGTTCAACCCTCGGTTGCTTCGAGTGCCAATGGGTTCCAGCCCTCTGCCTCGGACACGAACCTCGCTACTCCTATGAAGGAAAAGTCCCAACCATTCAACTTCCTATCTCGTGAGAATGGCACCCCCATGGGCTCCAATGCTCCCTCGCCCGGTCCGGAAGGCACCTCCACCCCTGTGCCTGCCCCCTTCCTCTTCTCTGCTAACGGCAACGGTACGGCGTCACCGGCACCCAGTGGCGCACTTGGTGCCAACGGTACCAATGGTGCACGTAATGGGCTGTCACCAGCCCCGCCGCCTCCGGGCATGTTTGTCGACCCGACAGCCCGCAGTGCCAAGACAATGGCTATTGAGCGTGACGCTGTGCTCCCTGTTGCGCCTCTTGACATTGCTATCCTTACATCGATCCAGAACGCTGCCAAGGGCGACGACAAGAAACTCCGTGACTACCTTGGCTCCATCATGGTAATCGGTGGCGGCTCTAAGACCCCTGCCTTCACGCAAACTCTTGAGGACAAGCTAAAGGCCCGCCGTCCAGACCTATTTGATCGAATTCTGGTCTCCCGCAGTGCTCGGGATATGGACGAACAAGTCGTTACCTGGAAAGGTGCCAGTGTCTTTGCTAAACTGCCGGCTAACGACAGTTGGATCACGCCTTTCGAGTTTGAGAGGCTCGGCGCAAGGGTGTTACATCACAAGGTCTTATGGGCGTGGTGATAAATCGGTCCCAGCCTGTGACTAGATGACAAAGTGGCAGCTTCAGCCAATAAACAGGCCTATTGTCCCGTTCCACACCCTTTGGTCGAAAGGGGCTGAAAGGGGTACGGCATGCAGGAGCTCTCATGGGTAATGCGACTGGAGTTTGGCGTTTAGAGAATGTGGCCACTGGCTATCTAATTCGGGTCAGATATTGGGTGAAGCAAACACTTAATTTCATATTCATGTATCATTTCTTCTTTGTAAGCTTGAGGTGTAACTGAAACGGTGCTGGCTCTCAGGCACGGCGTGCAATTTGATTATTTACCCCTTAAATATGTCCGGCAAAACAAGAACAATGAGAAACTACACTAGCTGCCTAGCATTATGCTCAAGGCCTCGATTGGCTATTGCCCCAGAAACGACCGGTGTAGCCATGTCTTTTCAAGACCTGTTGAACCGGGTAGAGGTGGTGTTACATGATGTCGTAAGTCACTTACTGTCACAGGTAGTTGCTCCGCTGGCCATGACTACCTGTGACACTACCGTGCCAGGCTCCTTTTTCTCATCTCTTTGAATGGGTATAAATCATCCGTTCTGGCTATCTTTTTCAGGGGCTACTCCGACATATCAGACATTTATTATTTATCAGCCAAGCCACAGAACATGTCACTGAACAAACTAAACCCTGGCGTGTACATTGCCGCCAAACCTCACGATTTGGAGGAGTGCTTCGAACACATATGTGAGCACTTCATCGAGATCTGGAATCACGTCCCATCTGGGCAAAACGACAGCCGGCTAGTCCAAGAGTCATCTGTTGGTCCTGATGATCACCCTGGCTCATCAAGTCCAGATTCCACCCGCTCACCTACACATCCTCCCAACTCGAGCCAACCTGTAGGACTTTGTAGTTGCTATGCCCGCAATGCCTGGCCACAGCGGCCTCCTCCTAGAGTCGGACCTTCACCTCCACCGGCGAGACCCGACCCTTGCATCCCCAAAGGGCATGTCGTCATCATGCCTGGGGTGCTACCCGAGAACGTCCTCCCATGCAGCCTTGAGTCGGAATTCTCACAGGGCCATGTCGTCATTGTGATACCCAAGGAGTATGGGCAGGCTGGTGGCCCCCGGTCCGGGCCGCCTCCGCCCAGGCCTGATCCCTGCATCCCCAAGGGCCACACTCATGGTGCTACCGCTCCAAGAGCCTCTCGCACGCCTCCGGGCATGTCTCTCCAGCACTCTGTACGGGCGGAGAACGCACTCGAGAATAGGTTGACGCCCACCTCATCGGGTACCTCGTCGTCCACGACAGATTTGAAAGGTACGGCATCATCCGAGGCTACAACATCAGCTCCGGGTGCAGATCCGTCGAGTGGACAGGCGGAGAAGCAGTCGTCTGATGCTGAGTGTGTGCTCTGTGGCGATCGTTTCAAGCTGCCTGGCTGGTACGAACAGTAACTGGTCTCGTCTCTTTCCAAATTATCCTTTGGTAGTGGTTACGTATTTCCTAGGTATATGATACACCCGTCACACCCTAACTATCTTCTACATGAATATCCATCCCTGACTCCTCATGCCGCTAAGTAGTCGGGACAAAATGAGTCATTGAATCCCTTCTTACTTGTATCTGCCGTTGATCTGGGCAAGAGACATCTCTGATACGATTTACATGACTATAAACACGGTGTACTTGTATAGACAGCATATCAAATATGTGCCATTCGCTATACTCTATATATCCTGGCTTCAGTTAGAATTGTGCAAAGATGTACTTGATGCGGGAAACTATTTTCCAAACTAGCGTCCAAGAAAAGACAACTCTATGCTCCAAATTCCTTGTCGTAGTCAACCATGGTAAATCTATACCGGACATCATTCTTCTCAAGCCTCTCGATCGTCTTGGCCAGGTTTTCGGCATTGATGGGGACGGACTCGACCCAGGAGTCGATCTTCTTGTCCGCTGCTAGCTTGAACATGTCAAGCATTTCCCGGCGGCTGCCCAGGTGGGAGGCGCCAATGAGGCAGCCGTTGGCCATGAAGTCCTGGGGTTTGATCTGCAGCGTGGCCTCCTCGGGCAGGCCGACCGAGATCCACTTGCCGTGCACGTCGAGCAGGGCCAGGTAGGCGCCGATATCAAACCCTTCGCCGAAGCTGTTGGCAGTGCTAACAACGAGGTCGAAGGTCATCTTGTGTGCCTCGTTCCAGTCCTTGTCCTGCGTCGCGAGGAAGCCGTCGGCCCCCATCTTCTTCGCATCCGCCTCCTTGCTGTGCGAGCGCGAGATCACCCACGTTTCGGCTCCGAGCGCCTTGGCCCAGAGCACGCCGAAGTGGCCCAGCCCGCCGAGGCCCACGATGGCCACCTTTTTGCCCGGCCCGCAGCCGTTGCGTACGAGCGGGGAGTAGGTCGTGATGCCGGCGCAGAGCATAGGCGCGGCGCTTGCACTTGGGATCTCGTCCGGGATCGGGTAGGTCCTGTCACCAAACTTCTGTAAGTTTCGTGTCCCATATGGGGCCAGACACGTCTCGGGTCGCTTACCAATACTCGTGTGTGCGCACGTGAGATGAGTAGCCGCCCTGTGTCACGATGCCTGTGTCAGGCCAGACGGCCCCGTAGGTGTCCATCTGCTTGGGGCAGTATGTCTCGTTGTCGTTCTTGCATTGCCGGCATTCAAGGCAGGACCAGGACTGAGCGCCCACACCGACTCTCATTCCCTCCTTGGCGAGCGTCACCTTGGGGCCAACGCGCAGAACTCGGCCTACGATTTCTATGCCACGGGATCGGGATGTTAGTAACCTTGGTGATAAGGAGGGAAATGACAGATCGCTTACCGTGACCGACGGCCAGGGGGAACTTCTGATCACCCCAGCCTCCAGAGATGGTGTGTACATCGGAGCTGCATACGCCGCATGCCTCGATCTTGACTTCAACGTCGTTATCCCCAAAGGGCTTCACATCAAACTCCTGCTTGTGGAACGACTTGTAGGTATCAGGCGAATTGACCTGGAAGCCAACATACTTGTCGTACTTGGCCATTTTAGCAGAGGGATAGCTGAGCGAGACTGCTGAATCTTGTATGTTTTTTTTTTCAGAAGAGTGAAAGCTTCAGAGAACAAGTCACGCAATAATTGGACATGCAAACAGTAGCAAGTCTGGTTAGATATGAGTTATAGGACACCGGGGATAACCCCACATCATGTGGTCTGGCTCCCTACGATGGTTGCCCCAAGCAAACGAGGGGTTTCTCCAACTTCCCCATTGTGATATCAGCCGGCAGGGCCAATGAGCAATGTCAATGACCTTCGATGGGCTCAAAGATCCCAGCAAATGCGGGATGACTCCATTCCCCTTCCCCAGTCTCTACGCATATAAGATGAACCAGCCGCTAGCTGCGGCACGAATGAGCGATGTGTCGGACTAATTAATGCTGCCGATAATTCCACCACTCAAGCGCCTCCATTTCTACCGTCTATATCAAGTCTTGGCGTACGCCAAATCGGTTGCGCAGTTGGGGAAGATGGAAGAATGCGATGGACTGCATGGAGTTGACATTCTTGTAAGTGGAATGGCGCCGAATATATCTCGCGTATGTCAACTCAAGACTTCTTGCTTAATCTATAGGGAAGCCGTCTGACACTGAGAATTGGAAGTTACGGTGGCTATTCCTAGGTAGATTATATGTAGAGGCTTCCACAGACGGGCAGTGATTGAACTATCTGGTGAGCAACACCCGTAGAGTTCATAGAATCCAAAGGGGCGTCTTCCACAAAACATAGTCTCATAGGCCATACATGCTGACAATTGACCCATGCCCGAACACAGGTTCACCGTTGAGTGGCGCACAAACCCAGAGCCTAAGAGGCACACAAGCTCAAGTACTCTTCCTCGCGGCCGTGGCGGCCTTGACCGGCCGTGCTCCTCCAAGACCCACGCCAAACAGGAAAGCAAGACGCATCGAGGCCCCCAGGTAGACGAAGGGGACGTTTCCCCAGTCAATGGCGTTCCAGGACGCCACGTCCCAGTAGACGCTGGATCCCAGCGCGGAGACCGAGTACAGGTGGCCTAGGTCGGCTAGCAACAGGACGACGAGGACCGTCTTCCAGACGAACAGGTCCGAGGTGGCTCGCAGAACCAGGGCCTCGTTCAGGGCGAACAGCAGGTAGAGGTTGGCGAGCTGGGACAGCACGATCGAGGTGCCCACGGGGATGGCGTCGCCCGGCGGTGCAGAGGGCGCGTGCATGAGCGCCAAGTAATCGGCTTTACGGAAGTGCGCGTAGTAGGCGCCTACGAGCGCTGAGAAGGGCTCAATGCCCATGAAGAAAAGCCGATATAGTAGAGGCAGCTTGTGAGCAGCAGTGGACTTGGTTCTTGCCATGGTGTAAAGCTTGTGGTTTAAGGGAAAGGGAATGGGACAGGGAAAGGGAAAGGGAAAGGGAAAGGGAGACTTGAGGGGCAACTAATAAGTCAAAGCTAGCCGGCTTCACCGGAATGGCTTGTGCTATGTCACCGCACTTTGGCAGATCGTCTGAGGTTCAGGATAAAATCAATAACTGTAACTTTAATTCCCAGGAGGAGGAGGCCCTTAACTCGTCGGCAGGGATTCCATTGGTTTAGACTAGCCAACCAAGAAGTGGGAATGCTTCAATGTCCATGTTACCGTACTGGCCGACCTACCTAGGGATCGTATGAATAAACCGGCCAACCCTCCTGCCCGCAACACTTGCAATATTATCTACAGACAATTCAAACGATAGAATTATACCGGTGGAATCAGGATAATGTAAACAACTATATAGATATCCGGCTATGCCAATTTTCTAATAGAATATGCCGAAATAGCTGGTGTGGTCATCCAGGTGGACTACATGTAGTCTGTTTGTATAACTTGGTGCCTCCCTAATCCTCTAAAGACCGTATCAAGTCAACTAAGCAAGCATTTTAGAAGTAGATGAGTATGGAAATAGGGTTACATCTAGGCCAATTATTAAAAGGCCAAGCTAGTAAACTTGGCTGAGTCTGCAGTGGTTGTTCATCGTAGACTCGAGGGGAAATAAGGAGGAAATCCATGAATGGGCAGGGCAAGGCATAACACTACCTAGGTGCTAGATACTTATTTTGTGCAGAAAAATCCATGATGCACAATTGATAAGGTACCTAATGTATATATGTATTGACTCTTAATTGGGAAGGCGGAGACAAGCGGCATAGCGGGGCATTAACTCAATTTCCTCCCACACTTTCTATCTGTGAGAAATTGCTGCTTGCCCTGGTGGAATTTCGGGCATCCTTCCAAAAATTCCACCCATGCAAAAAGGACTTTCCTCTACTTCGTGCCGCCCATCGAGAAACAGTCCGAATTCCTGTCGACAGTTCCATTCACCACGTCGCCCAGCATGTCTGCCTCTCTGAACAAGATCGCCCCCAACAGCCCTTCGCGGCAAAACCCCTCCGAGTTGGAGACCAGCATTGCTGGTGCTCTGTACGATCTCGAGACAAACACTGCCGACCTCAAGGTCGCTCTCCGACCTCTGCAGTTCGTCTCTGCCCGTGAGGTGAGAATTGCCTTTGACCTGCGATGAACTTTCTACTAGACCGCCATCTGTGCCTATTCCTTCTCGACCACACTGCCTGCTATATTTGTGCGACGACGCCGGAGGAAGATATGTTGTTGCCGACATGTGCGCACACATTTCCTGCTCTTGCCGAATCTGGTCGATCTCGGCTCGCTTGGACATCGCTCGATCATGGACGGATTGATTGATTGAAGGAAGAGTCGAGCCGAACGATAGGAGGAAGCACTCTTGGTAGACCACACGTACAACACATGCAGCAGCTGTGTCCAAAATAGTGGGAATAGGACGGGAAGCGGTCCAAGGAAGCACACCACGTGTATCTCCTGGAGCTCGCCTGCTGACTTTGGGTCTCGAATTAGATCGAAGTCGGCCACGGCAAGAAGGCTATCGCCATCTTTGTCCCCGTTCCTCTTCTGCAGGGCTTCCACCGCGTCCAGCAGCGGTAAGTAAAACCATACCTCCGTTTGGACTTGATGGTCTTCAGGTGTGCTGACTTCAATCTCGTAGTCTTACCCGTGAGCTCGAGAAGAAGTTCTCTGACCGCCACGTCCTGATCCTGGCCTCGCGCCGCATCTTGCCCCGCCCTAAGCGCTCTGCCCGCTCTCGCAACACCCAGACCCAGAAGCGCCCCCGTTCGCGAACTCTGACTGCTGTCCACGACGCTATCCTTACCGATCTCGTCTACCCCGTCGAGATCGTCGGCAAGCGACTCCGCACCAAGGAGGACGGCAGCAAGGTCCTCAAGGTTGTCCTTGACGAGAAGGAGCGTGGTGGTGTTGACTACCGCCTGGACACCTACTCTGAGGTCTACCGCCGCCTTACGGGCCGTGGTGTCACCTTCGAGTTCCCCCAGTCTGGTGCCGCCGAGTACTAGGGCTAAGCGGAGGAGTTGGGGTTGAACGATGAAGGGATGCAATGATTACGATAATGTGGTCGTTCTGAAATTTCCTGCATTTGCTTTCCCGGTAGAAGCACGGACGGAAAGGATTGGGATTCCTCCTGGCAGGCCACATTCGGATCAAACAAAAAGGGTATGGCGTCTAGATAGCTTGCAGCATTCCACATGAGGTTAATGACAAGCTCGGTTCTTTGATGACATACCAATTACTTGACTCTTTTCCTAGTATAGTGTATACGTTTTCCAGCTCTGACAAGACTTACACGTTGAGGGGGAGAAAGGACAGGGATTGCCCTGCTCAGGGAAATAACAACACTGTTATGTCTAGTTTTGCGTTCCTCGGGGTTCCGGAACTGCTCAAGATCTCGTAAATTCAACATCCAGATTACATTGCTATCTATTGCCAAGTTCTTTTCTCATATGGGGTATCTCATAAATGGCTCTGTAGCAATGCTTTCCTTCCCCTGCACCCTACTGGCTAATCCGACCAATGCCAAGGACGCTCCAATAAGCGAGCTCCCTTTTTTCCTTGGCATCTTTCTCCTTGCCGCTGGGCGCAACGCCCACCTGGTCCTGCGACGGCTCACTCTCCCACTCGAGTCGCACAAACATGGGTATCTCGAGGATATCCTCATCCTCTTTCAGTGGGGCCAGATCCGCACCGGGTTCGCCAGCCTTCTGCAGCAACGACGGCGTGGGCTGAGCCTGGAGAGAGGCGGGAACCACCTCGACCACAATACTGACCCAGTTCCGGCCGCGCTCGAATACCTTCCCCGCCTCGACTTGGTGTGAACCATCGTCGTCGCGTCGACGGTCCCGCTGGTCCCGGTCTTCGGCCTTGAGTACTTCGTTGAGGTCGTAGTCATCGGAGTTGGCCCCGACGGTAAATTGGGGGCATAGAACAGTCACCTTGGATGCGAATCGTCCTGGGGTCTTGGCCGGCGTGGCGAGCGTGACTTTGATGCTGTCGAACATGGGGTTCTTGAACGTCAGGAGATATTGCATGGGCTTCAGCGGCGTGAGCATGGTCGGGGATGGTACACCGGGCGTAGGTAGAGGCTTGATGGTAACCGAAGGGATGTGGTTGCCTGCCACAAGCCGTATTCGCCATCTCGTGTTGCTCACTTTCGCCTCGGGCTTGCTGAGGATATGGCGGCAGGCCGGGCATCGCTTGGCTCGCTTTGTGCGGAGCAGAGACGCGACTGGCCACAGGTCATCTGCAAAATGGGCGCCTTCATCTACTTGAGAAGCGGCCTGCTCCATCGTCACAGTCCCATCATACCCCCCGGCCCGAAGCTTTGATATGAACTGCGACTCGTCGAGGTTACTTGGACGGAAGCCTTCGTTGGGAATATCGGCCTCCCGCATGACGGTGGCCTTGTTCTTGGGTTTTGACGAACTGCCCGAATATATGCTCATTATACGGGTCAGGGCGGCTGGCGAACTGAATCCATAGTCTCCGATGCCTCCCGCCACGGAAGATCCCGTGCTAGAATTTGCGAGCTGTGACTGGTAAAAGCCCCGAAGGGCGGAAAAGCGCGCCCTCGTAGACTCTGGTTCGGCAACATTGGCTTCCCGCTTTGTGGGAGATGTGTCGCCTGCCGTCAACGAGACATCTGTGCCGATATTGCTGCCATTGCGAATCTTGGACAGCTGGGCAAAGATGCCCTGCGGTTTGTCGAATTTGATACCCACTTCCGACGAGCTCCAGGTGCAGTAGGAGCAGGTCAACGCCCAAGGGCCCGTGGGTCCGGATGCAGCTGCGTTATCGGCAGAAAGTAGGGCGGCTTCGGGCGCGGATTCGAGAGACTGGACAGCAAGAGGGCCGACACAGATGGGGCACTGGAAGCAACTGCGCGTACACCTGAGAAGCGGAAACGCGTCAGTACAAGGGGCATCGGTAGAGCACAGAGGCTCAAGCATGGGGCTGGCGCGTCATGCAAGTGAGCAAATGACGGACTTTGGCAGACTCACCTGTTGCCCTCGGTTTTGACGCTGCTGCTGCCGACCTCGAAAAGACAGCTCGGGCAGTAGATGGTGACCAGCTCCTCCGAGACACAGCGGGGACAACGTATCTGGTGACAATCGACACAGTAGAGCAGATATTCAAGAGGGTATAAGCTGTAGTTGGAGCGTGGGGAGCGCGGGTCGAAGGCGTGGTCCTCGTCCTCGTCATCGGGCAGGTCCTGCGAGGTGGGGGAGGGCGAGCTGTCGGATTGGCGCGTCTGGTAGGACGAGTCGTCGAAGCAGGGACACTGTATGTAGGTGTAGGGTGTAAAGGACGCCATTGGATCTGATGTCATTTCTTATCATGTAGCAGCGATTGACTTGGAGGCGTGGATTGGCGAGCTACTACTACATGGCAGCGAGACGGGAAGGGAAGGGCGTAAGGTTGCAGGCTGAAATTCAGGCTTCAGGCTTCAGGTGCATGCAGATTGAAGGTTGATATTCATGTACGCTACGGGCAGAACTGGGATTGGAAGCTTAGGAGCTTGTTTAGGGACCTCAGCTTAGGTATGCACGCACGCAACTCTCGCTAAGTACCTTGGATAAAATAAAGTAAATAGGCTAATCGATTGTAGGTACCAGATAGTACTCACTCACACCTCCAGTTGTGCTGGGAGCCAACTACGTAGGTACAATATCGACTTGAAGTATCTTAGGTACTCAATGAAACCTCGTGAATGTCAACCTCTCGGTTGTAGGTAGTTTTGAAGTCAAGACACAATTGATTTCTGAAATATGAGAAAGGGAAAGAAAAAAAAAACGTTCATCCAATTGCATCGGCCCCAATCGCCAAGCTCAGCTGCTCAGCTGCTCAGCTGCCCAGCTATATGTAAGAATCACGTGAGGAGCTATGGCATTGAGCACAGGCGATTGACTTGACGGGCAGTCAGCATTCAGATCCAGTACCGAGTATCTGAGTAATTAGTTCCCCACCTACAGGATACCTACCCTACGATTACAGTAAAGCCCGGCCGTTGGCGGGTTTAACTCAGCGCGCCAGCGAAATGAATCAGTGCTGTAGTGTCTGGTAGTGAGGTAGATCCATCCCTTCATATTAGATGAGATGTACCTGAGGCACTCACTCACTACAACTGCCCTAGGAAAAGGAGGAAAACACCTTTTGGCAGTTAATATATCATTAACCAAAGATGATCTAGTGTAACCCCAAACAATATACAAGTACATCCAATGCTGTAGTGGTATGTACATATCCCCGACGCCCAGACGCCTTCTCGAACCCCCCCTCAGGCTGTCAGGCCTTCAATGTCCGTCCAGTATCAACATCAACATCGATACAGTACATCGAAGTGTCCCACTCAATCAAAGCGGGCTATGCGGGACTAACAATAACCAGCCAGATCCGGCTTGCCGGTACGCTAATCGAAACAGTGTAAGGCTGGTTCGTGTTGTTTCTCCTTGCCTTTTCTCCCATGATGCTCTTCTTCTCTCTCCAAACGTGGTGTCTTGCCCAATATCTTGCAAGTAGAAAGGAGGTCAAGGTCAGTTAACTGCTTACAGCCGATCAAGTAGACACGGAGGTGGTTTCTTTTGGTGTTCGCCTTCGATGCCTTCTTACTTACTTACTCTAGTAAAACGTAGTTTCTTCTCAGCAAACCAACCTACGGCTTTTCAGTTTTGTCACCTTGCATATCCAAGAATCATCTCAGATCAAAAGGGGGGTTGAGTATCCCGCTTCTTCCTCCCATCGAGCTTGTATACTGCTAGGAGTTGTGAGTGCGACTTTCTCTTCGCTGCTGAAACCCCAGGTGTCCGTTTCGAGCCCCCAGGCGACATTACACCCGCCGATCTCATCACAAGACGTGAAAAGGGCCATCCACAACGCCCACCCGTGGCCGTGGCTCGGTGGTGAGATCATACTGGATCAATGGCACATAGCAGTCGACTCCGAATCTCCCGTCCAACTGACACATGTTCAGATATGTCATGGCCAACGGAATCCAGGGCAACTCGATCCACCACCGTAGTGGGAAGTCCCCCCAAGCCACCATACTACACCATCATCCTCACAGGTGAAACGCGCACCCGGATTTAGAGGGCTGATTTCCACTTCCTGTGTCGCCATCTTTGACAAGCTATCATGGCCACTTTCCTCTGACGAGTGCAGGGGGATCAATGGCTGGGTTATCATTGCGTGTCGAGCGCTATATCCTCGTATCCCACCTGTTACCCGGCATAGCTCCAACATGCATCGAAAAAGCCCAAGCCACATCCTATTCCCATGGCGCAAACTAAAGACGCAGTCGCCGACTTGGCTGGCTGCCTTCAGGCATACACACATACATACACACGTACATATATACATGGGATCATGAAAAGGAACCTTCACAGCTCGGGATCATGACATTGTAATGTGACGTGACGAGGACGAGAAGGCATGAGTGCTTTTACTAGATGGCCGAAGGCCAAGCCTTTCGCTGCAACATTCTCGATTCGAATCACATCCTATATTGTGATTGGTCTAGCATGCTTTCTATCCGCCGAGGGCTGCATCAAAAACTAGTATGTACATTACATATGTATTCTTGTCCCGCAATGCTGATCACTCCGAGAACCGAACAGTGGGTTGGCACCAATTCAAGGTGGATGTGCAGGTAATAGGTAGGTTAATACTACTAGGTAATATATCTACCTACCTACCTACCAACTGTACACGCTTTTCTCCACCACACCACACCTCGCTACGCCGGGGAATGTGCCATCGGAAAAAAGAAAGGAATAACATACATGCCAGAGCATCCTTCAGCCAGCCCTTCAGGCCCAGGGGTCCTGGGGGTCCTGGGGGGTCTGTTTTTTCTTCTTTTCTTTCTGGCTTCTTCTTACAGCCTCCAGTTCGTCCGTCTCTGAAGATTTGAACAACAATGCACAGAGTTTCTTGGCCTGGAACACCCATCTTAGTTACCGCACGATGGCTCAGGGCTTTCAGCTGCGATTTCAGCGCAGGTCCGGACTATCGACCACGCTAAAGGCTAATGCGTCTGGCTCTTGATGTAGCTTGGACAGCCCGTGGACCTTTAGAGCCCCAAGGAAACTATCTCGAAGACTCGAACAGGGTCTAACAGGGATCGCCGCCTGCAGCTCTAGTCCGTGGCGTGTGAGGCGCTTTGCCAGCAACTCGCGCCTAGTCCAGCCAAGTCCTATCCAGCACAAGCCCAGGTCATATCGGTGATACCGTCGACTTTTTGTTCTCCCTCTCTTTGGTAGTAGCGTCTGTCCAGCACCATGGGCCCTCCGTCGAAGAGTCGGCACAGTCCAGCCCGCGCTTTGCTACATTAATTTATAGCGAGTCAATGGGGCAATCAGTGTTCCTGGGTGTTCCTGGGCATTCCCTGGTGTCCCCTGTGTTGTTTATTATTAGTCCCGCTGACGTCTGTTTCGATATATCTTTAACAAGCCTCCCTGCCAACATGTACAGGGTCGACCAGAGTTCGGGGGTGGAGTCTCTGTAAACAATACCTGACATTCAACTGATCTTTTTTTGACTCACCCTTTCACTCCTCGAGAACTCAAATTCGATGAGGCTCCCAATTCGTTGACTTGTTCTAGCCAGTCGGTGGCCGGCAGATGCAGTGAACCTCGCCGCTGAAAAAAAAAAAAAAAACCCTGGTCGAGCTGTGTTGGACGAGCCCATTGGATCACCGTCGACCTACATTCCTTGGGACTTAACCTTCGATCAACTGCTTCCGGACTGAACCTTGGGGTGCTGAGATCGACACTGTCAGATTAACACTCAAGTACCGCCCACCGCGCGCCCTCGGCCGCTTGCTTCACTCTCGCTCTTGTGGCATCTTTGGCATCACGATAATCCAGGGACATGTCGTTGCACCGCGATTCATCACTATACAATGGAGTCTCTCAACGTTTACGCGGGTGGAAGTCGAAGAAGACGGACAAGAATTTCGAGATTTGCATGTCGACCAACCCATCAGTCATGAGGTGGGATGGGGCAGCGCGGTCAAGCTCACCTTGGGATAGCCTCAGGAGGGTAAGTGGTCACTTGCTTGGCCTTTCCCCTCCCCTGCCTGTCTGCTTGCTTGGCTAGTCGCATGTTTATAGCATGCATACTCACACACGATGTAGGATCCAGAGCTGTGGTATCGCGAGGGCGACTGCTATGTGCATCTTTACGGCAGAGGCCAGTCGCAGAGAGGACCGGCCTTCAAAATCCCATTTTCCACCTTGCTTAAAGCAGACTGCTACCCGCTTGTCGAAAAATACATATGCCAAGATGCGGCCGAGCCATCAGCATCTACCTCATTGGGTGGTGGTTATATCACACGACATTCACGGCACAGACAGTATCGGACCGAGCTCTACATCCCGGCCCCCCCCGGTCTGGACAAGAGACAGGCATACCGTTTCCATCTCGCTACAAGGAACTTCTTTGCCTTCGTCTGCCGGCGCTCCCTAGTAGGAGAGCATTTGGGCAGTGCACTCATCACCCTCGCTGAAACGATGCATCTGTTCCGCACTACTGATGTGGACAATCTCGCCGATCTAATGAGTTACATGGACGAAGAGGGCTACTTGTATCTGAAGAGCCAGCCCTCTCACGCGCTGGCCATATTGCACCTCGCCGAGGTCCTCCAAATTCGGGATCTGTACATCAATGCTTTTGCGCATTGCTGCGGCATGAGCGACCAGTTATTTCTTGGACCGGAGTATCAGGTGAGCACCAGCCTCTACTACTTCGACAGCCGGCATCAGCTAAGATACATTGTAGATTGTATCGTCCATTACGCGACGTTTGATTCGACGTGCCAAGGTGGAAATGGAGCTAAGGCTTGGGCAAATGGGAAGCATGTTGAAGACATTCCTCCAAGATGAGCTCTCCGAGGCCCACCTCGGACTAAACCCAGGCGCAAGAGCACATCTCGAACGATTCCGGACGCTTCTCCAAGGGGTATATGCCACAAAGTTCGGGTACTACCCTCCGCCCTCGATCGATCCCCGGACCACCGTCTTTGAGTTGGATGTGTTCCGCGTCATGAGTCGCGACTTTGAGGCGCTTTACGACTATCTTGTCAATGAGGACCTGGATTCTACCCAGGGCGTCCCTATCGTGTCTCAAGGCGGGATCTGCACCCTTCAAAGCGTGCAGGCGTTCGATGCACGCTACAGGTTTGACACCCTGTCAAACCCATTTCCCCTATTGCCTCAGCTCCAGCCAACCACTGTTTCCAAAAGAACGTCGTGGTTTGGTATCTATACTAAGCCTGGGGCCGCGCAAAAAGCCAACATTCACGTTGCTTTACTCAAGGCCACCAACCAAAGGAAGATGCAGCTACTAGAGAACGATTTGGTGAGAGCATATCGAAAATTCGAAGAAGACTCGGTATACAACCCGTTGAAGGCCGACAGAATGGAGAATCTGAGCCCAGTAGACGCGCGGAAAGTACGATGGATATTGGTCTATACCGTCCACCAATGTCTCAGGCAGGTGATGCGGCCGCCACCCGAAATCAAGGATCTGACTAATACCCCTTATCACCTATGCATCTCCACTACCAACATCCCGCCTTGGAAAGACGAACTTCCAGTGCATCCAAACTTCCAGACGCAGCTGACCGAAATTACACGCAACCCGTCTATCTCCACCTTGCGTTGGAGTGCCTTCTCGGGTTATCAGACACCTCCTTTAACTCCTCAAACTCCAGACTACAAGGCAGAGATCAAGCCAGATATTGACTACTTTGCGCTGAGTCGGCAAAGAAACGCATCAGACACCAAGCTTGTACAGAATAACCTGAGGACTCCGACCAAGAGATCATCAATCACGAAGAGCCTGCGAGAGAAGCGCCGTTCGTTGTTCACAGCATCTCCAACCGAGGCGGCATCTCCGCAGGCCAACCGCAAGTCGGCTCAGTACCACGAAATCGTCGTCCACGGCTATGGGAACGGTACAAATGACGTCGAATTCGCATCGCAACGGTCGGCTGCGGCCGAGAATGGGTCAGACGCATACACCACCCCGACACCATCCACGGCGTCCGAAGCAGGCGGGTCGTATGATGGGACCAACTCGGAGCATGGCACGACTTCGACTAAAGACACTTCGATCGCCGATTCATCGTGCGCGGAGAGCCCCATGCCCATGACTCCTACGATGCCGGCGGCGAACCACAGCCATTTCTCATGGGCTAGTCGACGAAGCAGCATCTGTGTCCCGGCTCGATCGCGGGTTGGTCCAGACAACTTTGACGCCGTCAGCCCACCGCCACGATCTGCGACCATCTGCGCCAAGTCGCCACCCCGCCTGCGTCGGCACATGCAGATGCCCACGAAGCCATCGGGGCTACCAAAGCAGCGTTCGCGCAGCGTCAATCATCACCACAGCTACCGCAAGTCTATGGAACCGTTGCCCCTCCAAATCCGAAAGACGTCAAGAGAGGAAGCCGATGCGATCCTCCGGGCCGGGCGCCCGCGCCCCCTGCCTCTGTTGGAGACAAAGGGTGAGTCTGATACTACCATCACCACCGTTGTTTCTGCGGCAGCTCCTTCCGCCGCTACTTCAGGTGATGACAGCGATGGGCCGCAGGTGCCTGCGCCCTCCAGCCCCACGGTCTGGGATGACATCAAGGCTCTCATGGAAATACGTGCTTCGAGACTTGGATTCCCGAGCGGTACCGGAGACGACATCCTTCCTGAATGGGACATGTACGGCCTGGGCGGGCTCACTGAACCAAAGCCTTGATGGCTGTGCGTACCGTACACTTCTTGGACGTTCTCCCTCTTGAAATCACAGTACTCGTTCTTGGTTGTCAAGGCAAGAAGTCGAAAGCAAGAGTAAACCCCCTCCGCCACTCGGTCGGACGGAGGAATCGGAACAGACGGGCAGGTCCGTTGGATGAGAGAGTATGCTGGACCATATTACACACCTCACACTTTTATCTTGACACACACTCGAACCTATAATCTTTGCTAACCTACCTCTATCTTGATACCCAAACCTCACTCACTAAGTCCTTGATTCAGTCCAGAGTGCTTTTTTTCTTATCATCGTTATTGTCTTCATTCAATCGTTGTGGCAGGGCGTTCTAGAGGATGGGGGAGCTGGGCTACACCATCTATTGAGGGCGAGGGATCTTGCGTCCCGTAGGCACTCTTGCTGTTTGTCTCTGCGGCCAAGATCTTATGGAGACTTGTTTCTCAGACTGTAACAACAGACACTAAAAGCGATCTGGCTACGAATGGATAGACTTAGAAACGGACCTTCGTTATTATATAAATATATTGCCACCAGAGCGTTGTAAGTTGCGGTGATACGAATGCATCACACACACGCCAATGTCTCGAAGAGCATTTGATAGGCTATTACACACATGCCATGCCACCCCGAACTGTTTGTTAGCCTGTACTTCAATCTGACCTACCATCATCCACCCTTCTACCACCATGATTTGACAGGTTTATTCAGATTTGATGCCGGCACCCCCGGTCGAGGCTGCTGTTAGCCCCTCTACAATTTCATTCCCCATCACATAGATCATGTACGAAGGGAAGATGAGCCATGCGCCACTAGCCATGGAGCAAAAATCACCTGTCAGTATCGAGGATGCAACGTACGTCAACGGTGGACACTAGTAAAAGGGGCAGAACTAACTTGGGAATGATCCATAGAGGAATCAGATCTTGGATGGAGTTGTGACCAATATTGTCAAAACCTGAATAGTACTCGTTCAACCCTACACGCCACAGTTAGCCAAACACTACACGACGATTTGGTTTTCCCCGTTATGACCCTGCCCCTGGTGAGGAATATTTCAAGAGAAAGCGCGAACGTACAGTAAAGCACCGTCTTGCTGAGGGTCATGATGGCCGCCGTGAACGCCAGCAAGACGGCAATCGCCGCGGGCCGCCCGCTCAGAACCTTGACATTGCCGCGGCCCGCCACGTAGACCTCGCGTGCGCGCGTGAGCCAGAGCCAGAGGTAGCCGAGGTACATGGCGGTCTCGACGACGTTGAGGGAGCCCTGGGCCGAGGTGAAGCCATTGCGGGCGTGGTACGACTTCCAGCCGTAGACGTGGTCGACCTCGCCGTACAGCTTGTAGGGCACGTACAGCGGCCAGAACAGCCAGCCGCCCTCCATCGTGTGCGGGCGACCTAGCACGTATATGCTGTCCCAGATGACTAGCGGCAGCGAGACGGCGAACCAGAACATGGTCGTGCGGTCCGGGGCGTGCAGCCAGCGGACGCCGGCGGCGGTGGGATTCGTCGACGTCGTCGTCGCCATGGTCGCGGAGGTTTGTTGCGTTGCGGCGGCGGCACCCGAGCGCGTGGTTACCATGGTTCGGGTTGAAGGTAGGTGGCGGTGGCAGTGGCGATCCGGGGGATTCGAGGGATTCGAGGCAGTAGGTCAAATCCGAGAACTCGAGTCGCGTTGGCGTCGACAGAGTGAAAGGGCAGACAGATAGGTGTGGAAGAGGAACAGATTGGAATGTAGCAGTAGTAGTAGTAGTAGTAGTAGTAGTAGTAGTAGTATTCTCTAATTGAACCGCCCCAAAACAATAAAGAGAGAAACAAACAAGCCGACGCGCCCGCTTGCCACCCGTACAACGAGCTTCGTCTTCTTCCGCCCTCGTTCAGTTACATTTTGAATCGACCCAGTAGGAAGGTGGGCAGACCAACGCCAAATGCGGGGGAAGGAAGCTTTGGGTGGTAGGCAGGGAAGCGAGGAAACCATAGTGAGACAAGGGCCGCTTTCCAGTAAAGATCCGGGCTCTTTCTCATCCGAGATTAAATGTGCAGACGAGGATTCGGTATTCGCTGCTGCCCTTTCTACTACTGACTAGGTTACTGGGCAGGACTCAATTCACCACCGCTAAAGTACTTTTAAGATGATGTACTTACTTACTCACCTATAACTTATGTAAAGCCGATTCCGATTACATGTATCATTGCCATGGTTCGGGGGAATTACTGACCTGAAGGTGCCCGTCCTGGCTGGCTCGAGTCAATATTTTAGGTATAATTCAACCTTGTTCAGATTGGACCAAGCAGTCGACTGCAGCTCAACAAGTTCGTAGGGGGAGTACATACATGTAGTATGCCAATCATCCAACTGGCGGCTGCAGCACGCTTGGTGGACACATGCGTATAGCGCCCTGGCAGCTACTACTAGGCCAAAACGACGAGGAATGGATACGACAGGAAAGCTCTTCAGTGAGTCCATTTCAACCTCAATCAGTTCGACCCAGCTTGGCCGCTTAAGTGGGCAAGTCTGACGAGACGAGAATCTATCCTTCATAGGTATAAGAGAAGAACAACGGTGGGAGATGTACGGGTGCCACCATTGCGCAACACTTCGGAGTTGGAAGCGTCGCGCGAAGGTTATAAATTGGCAGCGATCACGAGAAGATTTGGTCTGGCACGCAAATATGACCGATATCGAGTGGGCGATTCAATATCGATTGATTAATCGTGCGGAAAGTGTAAAGAAGAAAGGAAAAGGAAAAGTGAAGCATCGCAGTGACACTGCGAGTTTTGTTGGCTCAGCATTCGTGGCCCCGCCAGAAAATACTTAGTCATGTGACCAGATTGTCGGGTTTTTCTTTATCTAACCTACGAACTTTTTTTTCTTTCCACCACACTCCTCTCTCTTTCTAACCCATCTTTTCTCACCACCAAAACAGTATTCAAAGCCCAGGCAACATCGTCTCGATGACTCAAAATCACGAGTACAGGTGAAGAAGGCCTCGTGATTGGCTCTTGTATGCTATGCAGAGGTTAAGTATCTACAGATTTCCTCATCTCTCTTTTGTACGTCGAGGCACTGCGTGGTACGATCTGGTATCTGTCTAGATATGAGACGGCACTACGCAAGGCCGAAACATCCAAACCCACAAACAACCTACCTCCGCGACTCTTGGTGCGCTGGAGTGTCAAAACTTCTGTTTTACAGGTATATCGTTCAAGTGGAAGAAAAACACAACGGCCTAGACAGCCGGTCCATTCCACCCTGCTGCCGTAGAGCTTAAGTGCGGTAACGGGACTAATACGGACATACATCTCAATACATAGGTCAAAAGCTAGCAACTACATGTATCCACCAATCCAATTCCGTGTATACGATGGCGATGACTCCGATAACCATCTCGTCACGTTGATGCTCCTATGTCATGACCCATGTATATGGTTTCGTTTTACTAAGCTCATAACTGGTTCTTTGTGTCTCGTGAAGGTCATAATCTACAGATCCTCCCGGCTATCAGATAATGTAGCCTATCATGATACATATTCACTTCGTGAATTAAAATGCCTAGTACTGGCCGTCAAAAAGGTATTTCTCGTCCAAGAAGGACAGTAGAAACCTGGACACCAGCCGACCTGTGTAACTGGCCGACACATCGCGGGGGTACGGGTGGCTCTCCTCGTTTGGCAAGATGGGGTCCGCCACAAGGAAGTCCAATTCGTAATCTGTGATTCGCGGAGACGGTCAGCTTCATACACATATCGCCGACGTATATATAAACGTTTGGGAATCGAGGGAGACCACAACAGCACTTACATGAATCACCCTGAAGCAACCCCTTCAAAGTCGTCACCAGCTCCAACGACGCGGCGTCCAGCTCACCCAGCGCTGCGAAGCTGTCGTCGAGCAGCGGGTTGAAAGGCTTGGTAGACGCATCGCGCGAGTGCGTCTGGTAGACCTGGTGGAACTGGTAGGCGAACTGCTTGAAAGGCATGTTCTCGATCTCGCGGCAAACTGCGCGGGCAAAGGCGCGCTTGTACGTTAGCCCGGGCGTCCCGCTGCCGCCGGACACGGCGCGATTGTTGCGCATGTCGACCTCGTTCTGCGACACGACGAAGACATCGGCTGCCGTCTCGACCGACTCCATGAAGAGGCAGAGCACCAGGAACGCCGCGAGGCAGGGCGCCCATCCCGTGCGCGACTTGGGCTTCAGAGACTTGGAGAAGCCCTCGAACAGCGTCGTGACTTCCTTGAGCAGGTGTTCATCCAGCATCGCCTTCACCTGCCGATTGAGCAGCCGCGGCGTCACCCAGGGGATGTTGCGGGGCACGAGGTTGGTGCTTTGGAGTTCCGCCATGGAGGCGTGCGTGATGCATAGATGTCTGGTCAGGACATAATGCATGGCATAGATGGAGAGTGCCTTCTTGACGATAGGGGACTGTTTGAGGGGGGAGGAGATTACTTGTCAGTGACGGTGTCAACCATATGTGTTGTTTGCTGTTACTACTCACATCGGAACGTTGGCCATAGGTCTGCACAGCCCTGAGGATCTTTCGTGGCAGCTCCGTGTGGCGTACCGAGTCGGTGACCTGCTCGGCATATTGAGGCTCGAATATCAAAGCTTGGACGTAGTCTCTGGCTTTCCGTCTCACATCCTCCCGGACCGACGTGTTGTCGAGATCGATGCCGATCGGTACAGCACCTCTCGACTCGAGCTCGAGTGAGTTGACTCCAGCATTCAAGTGCCAATGCTGCAGGACCTCGGGGCTTTTGGCCGTAAAGAACGAGGCTCGGAGGGTGAGGGTTGACTGGAAGCGGTGGCCGGAGAAGAGTTCGATGGTGCATGTCTTTGCCGAGCCGCCTACAGTGAAGCCATCCACGTTTTCACTGATAAATTTGGCCATCTGGTCCTTTCTGAAGTGGTTGCGGATGAAGTCTGGAAAAAGGACGGGAAGAAAGTCCTGAAATTGCCAGCATACGATCTGGGGTAGCTGATGCGTGAGCTTCTTGCAGTTCTTGCAAGGCCGTTCCTTATCGCACTGCATACATACGGAACCGGTCAGTGAACCAGGCTTCTAGATACTTAACCATAACTTAGGGCCCGTACCTTGACTTTTCGACTGTGGCAACAGAAGCAGGCGCCTTGTCTCCTCACCTGAAGGGCGTTCTCCTTGGTATCGTTTGCCAGAGGCCCCTTTCTCCCCCTCGCCGTCGTCCGCATGGCGTCGAAACACTCGTAAGGGTTCGGCTTCCCGGCCGATGCGTTGATAAGATTAGGGGTCATGATGACGAACCTGTTCACCGGTTCCGACCTCTTCTTCTCTATCTTGCCGGCGCCCTTGGTCCTCCGGATCGGCGTTTTGCCGGCAGCTTCCGGTTTGATGCCCACCCGCTGCGGACTTAGGGACAGTTGCGAGCTGCTACTTGGGGCAGGCGAGGTTTGGGGTGAGCAGCTAGAGGCGCCAGGCGAGGATTTGAGCCCCGTGATGGCGAATGTGGATTCGTCGTTCTTCAAGCTTGTCGGATCCCATGGCGCCACATCATTGCCATCACGGAATTGCTGGGGTATATCCAGATCGACTGGTAATCCATTCTGAGGCAAGTCCATGCCTCCCACCCCTTCGAGTGCCTCCAGGTCCGGCATGTTGGCCGTGCTGTTGCCGGGAAAGGTGTTATAGAAGGGCGACAGGTCGAAGTCAGGATTGTATTGGTCGTTGAACATGAAATCCTGGCCCGTTGCTGCCGCCAACTGAGGGTCGCTCGGCAGGCTCGACAGGTATTGTCCTTCCATGCCGGCTGATGCTATCATTGAAGCATTGGCCTGGTCAGTATATGAGCCGGAGAACACATGCTGTTGCTGCTGCTGCTGCTGCTGCGCTTGCGGGTAGTGGTCATTCAGCTGGAGCGGAGAAACGGCGTCGGGCCCAGGCGAGGAGTTCTCGAGCTGGTCCGGGTAGCTCACCAGGCCCCAGCTGTTCAGACTACCGCTGGCGGGGCTGGGAAAGAAAGCAACGGATCCTGGGTTCGACTCAATATACTGCCATGATTCTGATTCATCTGCCGAGTCAGGGTGTTGAAAGCTGCTCCCCGACGGTGATGCAGATGCGACCGAAGCCATGGTCGGCTGGGCTGGTAAATGTGGACGACAATAAACTTTTATCCACAGACGAATTTATCGTGCAAAAGCAAGTCGTCGTCGTTTTATCCCTCTCCTTGTCCTTACCAGATGCGAGGAGTTTGAGGCTGTATTGACTGGCAAGTGTCAGGGCTCGATTCGGGGATTTGTGATAGATATGATATGGAACGCTCGATAAACTGAGAGGCTCGCTGTGTGATGGTGGCGAATCAATGGATTTCACGCCGCCTGATCATACATAGGTATATATGCCATATGCCAGTCTGCAGTTCTGGGATGTGCAAATCCCACTCCAGAGACGCGAGAATATCGCATGTATAGATGGACTGAAGGGTTTTGACAGGATTATCTACACGGACATTCTGGACTATGGACTCAGTATCGTTTCAAGAAACTCCGAGGACGAGGGCCTGTCCGTCTTTAAGGGTTCCTGAGATGCAAGTTCCAACTCCGCCGCGTTGCGCTTGACTCGAAGGGATCACCGACGTTGAGGGTGGCAGAGCCCGCTAGGCTCTTTTGGGCTTCGGTCGATCGTCCCAAGATGTACATCGGTACCTCTCCCGGACTCTCGCCTGTCAGATTATTGGGTGACGTTACTGTACCGACAGTGGACGGACACACATCTGAATAGACCCAAGTCAAGCACGTGTTCTTCTGGACCAATGATAAAATGGTAATCGTGCCTCGACTCTCGAACATGCACTTGATGATTGCATGCAGGAAGTGCTCCCAGCAGCCAGCCAGGCAGGTAGGTGGTGAGCGCCCGACGGCACAAACAAGCTGTTATACATTTACTACCTAACCTAATAAATATCCCATTCCAGCTGGCTATGCAGGTAGTTAGTCATATAAGTAAATACATAGCCAGGAGAGAGACACTTGATGCGAGAGGGCGCGATTGGCTGTTCCTCTACCTTGTGCTGGTTTCCGTAAAGTCTGTTCCATCCTAGCCTAGCTCTGGCTTCTTCTGTCCTTGAGGGCAAGCGCTCCATTCATTCAGTTGAATAAGAATAACAACCACCCCAAAAGAGTGGGAAAACAAGAGAATAAAGAAAATATCGTTCAAGTTTCATCCCAAACGCCAACCCCATCCATTCATTCATCCAGTCACCCATCAAATATGCATTGTGCACATCTACGATCGCCACATCCCGCTGGGCGCGTATCGTGTGTCTGTGAAATTGGTGAAAACAATCATACTCTTCATTTCCGTCAATCGGAATAATAACGTTGTGGTTCCATGAGAGCTAACTCATGAAATGCTGGGTGCCCATGTGCCCCTGTTCAGCGGAACCGAGCGTGAGCTGCGGCACTACGCTCGTCAATTTGACGTTGCGTAGAAACGTAAAGGTGGTCCAAAAAGTCCATGGCTGCGGCGTCTTTGAGGATCTTGGCAACCTGTATGCCTGCGCTGATCAGCTGCAAGATGTTCCGGTCGTCTTTCAGCGGGCGCGACTGATGCTTTGCTGCGTGCCTCATCTCTAGAGAATTTTCCAAGATGGTGACAAACTGCTTGATCTGCCCGTTGTATAGGACTCTGGCGGGGATTCTCCGCTTGGTTGCCAGCCTTTTCAGAAGATAAACCCATTCGGTCCACTCGCCTATACCATCTCATCGTCAGCTTCTGTACCAGAAAAGGGGGTTCGCCCAAGTCCTTCGGCATGGGTAACAACGGGATGAAGTCAAAGCCGCCACTTACGGTCCGAGGGGCGCTCCACAGGCCTGACATCCTGTGTTAAAGGGATAGGAAACTGATACTTGGCGACAAAGTCAAAGGCACACTGGGACAGCCGGTCGTTGACCTGTGTCAGAATGTGGTCTTGCTCCTGTACAAGAAGGTGCGTAGGGAGATGGGGCAGCTCCCGCTCCTGCGATGCGATGTACTCGGGATGCGGTCGCTTCAGGAACTGGTGCGGCCCATCGAACTCGTCTCGGTTGGAGGGTCGCCTCTGGGGACGTCCCTTTCCGCTGTTCCTGGCCGAGGAGCCGGCTGTCGCACTTCCCGGCTCGCCATCTAGGCCATTTGGGGAAACAACAAGATCGTCAAGGGAGTCATGTGGCGAATAGCTGCCTCCGGCCTCCCACCCTGGGGGGCTTGGGCCGCCATATGATCCAAAAGTTGCCGTAGAGTTACTATAGGTCGCAGATATCGGCCTCGAGTTGTAGGTTGGTGACGACGAATATGCAGGCTCGATGCGTCCGATTGGGCCAGCTGTACTGACAGCTGCAGGTACGCCATACGAAGAGCCTGTTCCGGGGGGGTAAGAGACACTTCAAGATGCACAGTTACTTCCGCTGTCCAAGTAGCGAATGGAGGGTGTCTCTGCCGAGAGCCTTACCTCGATCTGTGGTAGCCACCACTCATATAAGGGTCATCATAGACAACACTTGAACCTGTTAGTCTTTGACATATACTCCAAGTAGGCATTACTTTTAGGTCGCACCTGCGGGAGGAATTCCATAAATCCGTTCGAAATCCGTTCGACATTGTCTGATACAGCACGTCTGCTTTGGCCATTCCTTTAACGAATCCTGGAGATCAAATTGCGTCACCTCGAAGCCTAGCCCGAGAGATCAAATGGTATCAAAAGGCACTTCTACAGATGGGCTGAAGAAGTGCTCCTCTTGGACGGGAAGCTAGGTCCTGGGCTTCCCTTCTGACGAGAAGAAAATCAAGCTTGAGAAAGAAAGTAAGGGAAAAAACTCCGGGCTGGAACGTTCAGAAGACCTAGGATCCACGGTCGAAAGTGCCTTTATCCGGGATATACTGGTATAGATCCTATAGCGGTGAGGTATCGTGACTCCAGGTGGACGAGCAATCCTGGAAAATTTTATCACCAACGCTCTCCGGGCAGGTAAAGTTGTCCTTGGGGGCTGTATAGAGGATGAGTGTTGAGCGTCACTAGACTTTACTCGACAGTCAGGTCCAGCAATGTCCTTTTCGACAGTAAAAAAAAGCTCGGTCTGGGGTCGATTGTATTATAAAGAAATTTCTTCGAGACGATGGCGCTTTATGTTCCGTCTGCGCCGTGAATTCAATGCACCGAAAATACCACAATTTCGCCACCTGGGATACTGGAGGTATTCAGGTCAGTAGCAGCAGCAGCAGCCGGGTAGGATAGGCTAGGATGATCGTTGCCCTGAACTGGAGCGCGATGGGACCTCTGGCCAGGTGACGTGCAGCCCGATTGAATCTCGGCGACTAGGAGATCCAGAGCAGGCAGGCATATGGCAGCCGAAGCGCGCCTGGAATGGGGAGACTCTACGCTGGGCAAATGCGCCCGAAAAGAAAGATGCCTATGCAGACCACAAAGTGCTGCTGGCATTATTACCAGGTGTATCCTGGGACATGTTGCAACATCAGTCTGGAACTATGCTTCTTGGGGACTATGCTATCCCAAGTCTGCGGAGACAGTTGTCGCCCATCACCAAGTTGTGAAGACAATAAGGCAGCGATTGGGCAGCCCTGAGCCGGGTTTGGGCCAAAAGACAAGATACAGCAGTGGGTTGGTTAGACACGGCAATAGCAGGGACAGCCTGGCCAGCGAATAAGCGGTGTCAAAACAAAACAGTTGGGCACAAAAGAAGGGGAGGGGGGTTGCACAAGGGCATAGGGAGCCCAACGCCGGCCAATCTCACCATCAACGTCTCTCTCTCTCTCTCTCTCTCTCTCCCCCTCGGTCTCTCTCTCTCGCGCGCGCACGCAAGTACGCACCCGGGAAACGGGCGGTTGGGAGAGCAAGACAGCAGGTTTGGCCAAGGAAAAGGAGAGATGAAGGGGATATATTAGAGTTGACAGGTGCATGCATGGTAGGTTCGCCCCTGGCGAGTTGGCGAGTAGGCGAGGAGTGCGATGCGATGCGAAATGTGTATAAATAGCGAGCAGCCTTACTCAGTGTCGGATTAATTAAGTAATCACCTGCTGGGGAAACTGGAATGGTGTGTATTGTTGCAGAAGTTATAATAAAGTATACAGAGGAGCATATAGTCAGTGCTATGGGCAGGCGGGCGTGAGGAGCTAACACGTTCTTTCGGCATTAGAATAAATGAGTTAGAAAGAAGAAAAAACAAGAAGGAAAACCAGAAGGAGGGGGGGGAAACAGTAGAACAAGAAGTGTAAGAACAAGTTGGCCAATACCGTTTCAATTATGAAGGAAACGGAGCAGACGAGTTTGGCTGGAGATAGAAAATATATTTGATGTAGGTAGAGCGTCGAGCATATCATACATGTAGATGGCATGCATCAGGTTGGACTCCAGTCACGGCGGCACACCCGTTATCAATTGAGAGGAAGTCTGGGCGTCCTGATTCTGGCAGTCCTGTCTTACCCAAGTGCCACGGTAGGTAACCTAGTACCTACCTAAAAGCCTGTACTTATCTCGTTAACGACACTGCCACAACCAAAGAAGGGCTCAGTTGCAGCAACGCATACTTATAGGTAGAATTACCTAGGTAGGCAAGTAAGCTGCCCAGCCGCCGACAGCGCCGAAGGACGGCGGACCCGGTTTATCAGCAACGGGTAATAGGCAAAGGCGGGGATAGTGTAATAAGCAGCGACCAGGAGGAGGAGGAGGAAGAGGAGGAGGAGGCCATATTGCATACGGTTCTGACAACGTCGATACCTACATTCGCATCTCATGTAAGCATGCTGGCTTTCAGCTTCATATCTCTCTGCAACTAAACCGCATTGCCGGGCGGTCGTAAACGTTCACCAATCATAGCCCTCGTGTTTAGTGAACAAGGGAGATTTCCTGGGAGCCTCAAGCCCGTCATACGATGGGAGAAATCTCTCCCCACGGCCGAGGGATTATTAATTCAGAAGCTGACCCCAAAGTAACTTTTCCACGTGCTATACCAAACGCCCGTCAGATTCCTACCCCCTTCCTTCCTACCTAATCTGTACACTATTTCAGCTGCGCTGCGAACGAAAAGTTCAGCTAGCTTGGATTTAATTCGGGTGCCTGGAGGTCCAACTAGCCACCTCGTTTCTGATTGTATCGCGAATCATCTTGGATCAAATCGCATGGCAAGACTCAGCTCCCCCATATACCTATCATCCCCCGCTGAGAATGGCTCCCCCTGGGCCTATAATTGGAAAATACCGTAGCCTGAATTCCTCCATTCCTCGCCCACCTTACCTAGATGGGAAACACCTCGGGTTTTCTGCATGCTGTAGGGCTGATTATCAACATCTCTGTCGTAAACCTGACCAATCATGCGCCTCGAATCAAAGCTTGGTGCTCGGCGTGCTTCTGGAATGGTCTCAGTCTCTACCGCTGTCGTAGGCGAAATTGGCCGGCGAGCTTGACCAATCTGGCGACCCCTGAGGATACAATTGGCAACTAACTACCGCGCGGGTTCCCTTCTGTAGCGACTTCCGGGCCACCTGCCTCTGGCTATTGGTTGCATTGAACGCGAGGTACTTTGATGCCAGGGTCCGGATATTATCTGCGCCCGCCAGTCTGACTTCAAAAGGGAGGCGATGCTTCTGATCGCGCCCTAAGTGTTGATGCGGGAAGGATGACTAGCCTTAGCCCGTCATCATAGGTTCCATTCTTGGTCCTGCCACACCTGTTCGGTGCATCTCACAATGCGCCCTTGTCCTTTTGGAATCCGGGTGCCTTGAGGGGGCAATTCGAGATATAATGCAAGCGGGGGGTTCGAAGCAAATGCACTAGCAAAACATACGTTTTTTCCCCTTCTCTTTCAGTCTCATTGGCATTGAAGAGCGAAACCATTAGCCAAAGCCAATACCAATTCTTTGCCCGCCATGTTCGATCAGACTTCTGCTTCACAGCGGCAAAGGCAGCGCAAATTCCATAGGAGGTCCCGGAATGGTGAGTACCAACTGCACCTGACCACTTCTGGCATCGGTGCTGACAAGGTCGCGCGTTGCTCCAGGCGCCCGCCGTGGCGCCCGGCACAACGCGCCCACGTTCTCTAGGCTGTTTTGTGTGCAAACAGAAACATATTCGTTGCGATGAAAGGAAACCGTTATGGTACGTTGCCCAATATATATGAAATTCAATTATTGGAGATAGGCGATGCACCTATACGGATACGCAAATACGTATACGATGGATGCAGCTCTAGGGCCCAAGCCATCGGTGTTCGGTTCCGGTGGCATGGCACCCTAAAACCGCTCCATCGCCTGCTCCCTCCATTGATCCTCCGACTGACACCAGCACAGCACGTATTGTCTACGGCACGGTGGTGAATGCGGATATGCGGAGAACCCGAATTCTACGCCGTCTTGCAACGGAGGCAGCTCCCACGACGGATCACAAGAGCCCGAGGAAGCTCTGAGCTATCTAGGGTTGCAGGATGTCACCCCTAAAGACCCTTTCACTGGAACCGGAATCGACATGCCGTACAAGTCGAGGTCTCTCTTCCAACTTTGTAAGAATCTACCTCGCTCACTTCGACGTGGCGCCCACCCGATAGATACTAACTACAGCTTGCCCCAGTTATGAACACCAAATTCTATTATAATACACCTGTGCAAAGAGACCAGAACTCATTTGTGTAAGCGTTTTGCGGTGAGAAAAGTCATATATATCTTCGACTGTACTGACACCCAACCTTAGCGTCCACAGGGCTCTGTCTCACCCAGGCTTCCTCCATGGAGCCCTGCTCATGACCACCTTACAGTGGGCTTGGACCACCGGCGACGGGGAACAGTTCAGAATACCTTACTTATACCATAAACTTCAAGCTATGCGTTTCGTTAAAGAGCAATTGGCAGACCCCGAGATGGCAGTAAACGATGGAACAGTCGCTGCCGTGGCAAGTCTTGCCTTGGTAGAGGTAAATATAACCCCCAAGAGAGAGAGAGAGAGAGAGAGAGAGAGAGAGAGAGAGAGAGAAGCCAATACCCGCCATATACTTACTGATTGCGTGCAGAACTCGCTGGGCACCATCGATGCTGTGGCATCACATCTCCAGGGTCTCGCCAGAATCAAGGAGATGAGGGACAGGTCTGGGGCGCCACAAACCACGGGACTTCTCCAGCGCATGATCTTGATGTAGGTGCTCATTGCGCATCGTCACTTACCGTTGGGCTTGACTAATCCCACACAGGGCTGCCCGATGTGTCTCTAGCCGACCTATCTGGGATCTCCTGGATATCAGCAGGACTGATTACATCCATCAATCAATGATAATATCGTTACTCCGGGTCGCCCTGCGGCCTATATACAGCATTACGACACTGAGTGGCGCGGACGATACCACGGAGCCTTTATCCGAGATCCTAGGACGGCGCTCCCCTCACCCCGAAACAAACGACAGCGGTCTGGTCGCCCCATTGCGCTCGGTGGACTGTAGCAGGTCCGGCTTCATCGCATGCTACTTTTACCTCTACATTATCCTTCGGGAGGAGAGGGTCGACTCTTTTGTGCTAAACTGGTTCATCGAGCAGCTGATCGCCGATGTGTGCCGCACTGAGGCGATGATGCAGAAGGGCCAGTATTCGCAGCCTCTCTGGTTCTGGACCGTCATGTTTGGCGCCTGCGCCGTCTCTGTTGCCCGAGTAGTGTCCAGCTTGGAGAGCGAGCAAATGCAGGCGGTCAAGGATGTCTACATGGCCAAGATTGTTCTGGCAAACCAGGTGCTAGGTATCAAGACATGGGAAGGAGCCAAGTCGGTGCTCCGGCTGTTCGCCTGGCAAAATGACTTTGACGGAGAAGACGAGATCAAGGCGTTGTGGCAGGAAGCGACTTGGAGGGCGGACAGGAGTCGTTCGGGCGTATCTTGTGGCGGCGTTAAGGATGTAATGGGATTTAACCCGATCGACCCTCAGCTTGTAGGTTGGTAAGAATCACGGCTATTGTATATTCTTAATCATCATTATCATCATTGTATCAAATGAATACCATAGAGTGGTTGCAGCCCAGCAAGACTAGCAAGTGCGTTGCTCCGTAAAGAAGACGGTAATATTCCTTGTAGGGCAGCTCTCACAATCGGGGGTAAAGGACGGAGGACCCTGGCATCTGGACCCTTGGGACTTTTAGGTCGGATATTTGATCTACAGGCTAAAGGGCGAATAGACGATGATTACGTTTCTCGGATCTCGCCAGCAGTATCATATGTACAGTATAAGAGGTATCGTGAGAGCGGCTGAAGCTTAGCCCCTCCAGCTCGTTCTCGAGCGGGTTGAAAGTGGGATCACTATCTGGAAATCGTTGCAACATTTGGGATTGTGAGGGGTCGTAAATCCACCCGAAAATTCTTCATCTACTCCAACATCGTCATTTCGATGGATTTAAGTTTTTCACCGCTCTGGTACTCACAATGTCGTGAGATTTCGATGGACATTAGCAGGCCAGTGCTGTTTGGCAGATGCTGGTGGCTGCGGAGGTTGGCGTCGTGAGTGAAGGTCTAACCGTGCCGATTGTGCGCTTGCTTCCTTGGTGCTCCACTTGGCAGCGCCCACTTTCTAGACTACCTAGGTACTCACTCCCAAGTACACTAGTACACCTGGCAAGCAGCACTCACAGCACTTGGAAGTTGGAACTCTCATGCCAGAAACAGGAAACAGAAGCAACCTTGGAAATTGCCCACCTACCACCATCGACCAGCACAACGCAAAGCAATGTCGCTTCGCCTCGCTTACTATGATTGCCTACTTACCTACCAGGCCAAGGTCGCCCGGAATCCATGAGGGAAATAATCTATCACATTGCCAACGCTCGTGAGCCATCATGCTTTCGCACCTGCTGCCTGCTGTGCTGTCAACGAGCGAAGGCATGGACTGAATGAAGAAAGAGGGTGTAGTTGTTGTTGTGGTGGTGTCTTTTCCCTTTGCCGTGGTTTCCTGGCCTGTCGGTGCCAGTGCGTTGTCGCTGCCTGCATCCTTCATCTGCAGCCCGTCGTCCTTCGTCACATTGCGAGCCTGGTGCTCCGTGCTTGATAGGCTAAGGGCATCGTTGCCCAGCTCCACCTCAGCACTCATGAGACCCTCCTCACCTCTCGCCAACCCAAGCCGCCGGCCAGTCGGACGCAATGTCTGACAAGTCGCGCCATGCCAGCCTATCGTAGGTGCAGCACAAAGGGCCAGCGCAGAGCTCTAAAGCATGCGACCAGTGTGACGGCCGAACTGAAGAGCCCACGATGGGCCAATGGTGAGGAGAAGAAGCCTTGGCGGGTGTTGGTCGACAAGCAGCGGTCTGCCCTCGTCAGCGAATGAGTCCATCACGACCGGGAAATGAAGCGGGGTTCTCATCACATCAAACAAGGACAGGCCCCCGGTTTCTGCCCAGCCCATGGCTTTCGTGTGCCATATAACCCGCCCGATGCCCAGTTACCTGATGAATGCCCAACTTCCCTCCTTCTCACCACAATTTTCCCACTTCTTCTTTCAGCCTGAAGATCATTTCTGCCCGAGCAAACCCAACTCACCGTCAGCATCTTATCAACTCCCAACTGTCGCCACTTCTTCTAGAATTACACAACAGCTTCCTACTACCTACACTCAAGCCTACCCATCTCAACACTTGAGTGTATCATCCCAGGAACGTCACTGTGCGACGCCTAGTCAACACCAGCTCTACTGCCCAAGGATTGCCCATCTACTGCATCCCACAAGGATTCCAGTCTCGAGGAACATACCACAGGATTGTTGCCAGGCTTCAAATGACTGCCGTTGTTTCACACCAGGAGAGGATGCCTAGCTACGGCTCGTCTCTAGATATGGACTCTGTCCACACTCCCGCGAGGTATATTGCAATGCTTTCTATTCATTACCGGGGTTGGCTTTGAAATGTTTACCACAATATCATGTCGGCGCGAGAAATCATGTACTCTTCTATTCTGTTCAATCAACCACCAGCAAGCGCTTGGTCTCAACCGAGGACTTTTCAAAACCCAGAGGATGTTACTACTATTGCCCGGAAAGGATGCCATGGAAGTCACAAAGGAACGCCCCGGATCAGGATCGTATTTGCCCCAGGAAACATCAGTATCTGAGTCAAGATAAGCCTTCGTCTTCTCAGCGGATCAAACAAAGAAAACCCCAAACACCGAGACCTCGTCGTCTCCACGGTGAGTATCGCCCACGACAGTCTTTATGTGACAAAAGAATCTAGAAGCTTTTTGACATACCATGGATTTTTCTTTCTGTATGGACCCAAATGGACAAGGACAAATCTTTCTGGAATTGCGACCCATGGATACTTTCCCGCTCTGGATGGCAATTGCCAGAATACTATTCGAACCTGGACTTGTGACCGGATTCTTTTTCAATCAGAGCGCCCTATGGACATTCCATCTTGTTTCGGATTCCTCGCTGCCCAGAGGTCATCGCGTTTTTTTCACACAACCAACAAAGTATCAGGCCCTTTTTTTGACCGCCAATGGACATCTTCGAATCACCTGGATATCAGCGGAAACCCTGCCGGATAACGACTGACCTGGTTCGAACTTCTTCCGGACGCACTCTTCAATTTATATGCCTATCTGTTTTATTACCTGGATGAGTCGAGGCCTGACAGTGTCGACGACGTTCAATACTGCAACGCAATATCAAACCTGGATATCATCGACCTTGATCGGCCTTTGCGTATGCTTCTTGCTTTGCTTCTTGTTTCTTTTCCCACTGGACAATCGCCCCAAGGACATTTTTCGCCGGACTATGGATTTTCTTATTTTCTCTCACATTTTCGAAATGGGAGAACCCTCTCCCCACATGGAATTTACTCTCGGACGTTCCAGAATGGAACATATACGTGTCGTTGGTGATACAGGATCACCAACGATGCGACACTGCAGCTTGGTTTGTGCAACATGGCCCTTGTCTATATGTAAAATTGTATATACTAACCAAGTATGTTAACACAGGATCAAAGTTGGACCAGCTGATGCTTTTTCTTTTGTATCATGTTCGGCGTATACAGTTCTGCCATGGGTAGTGGGAAACAGCACACACTAACCAACCCTCTAGTGACTACAGCACATTCTCCCATGGAAACTTTGCCAGCGGACCTTTTCTTTATTCTCAAACAGTACCAACGGACCTGAGCGGTTCCGTATGGGACACGACAACAGCAGAAGGTGCACAGAACTTCCACGGAGATGCCGAGGACTTCCCTTTCTCATTCGGCCACATTACTCCCAGAGGAAATGGACAGGATCACATTGATGTCGTGGATGACATCTCAAGTAAATGGATTGCCGCTGAGGAAGCCCCCGCGGTTGTGTCGGAGCCCATGCGCCGCATCAGCTCGCGCAGCTCTGCCGGCAGCCACAGCCACAAGCACAGGACCCTCAAGGCGGCTTCACAACAGAAGTCCCGCCCGACGATTTTGTCACAAGGATCACACATGTCGAGCTATGACATGTCAGGTAACGGACACATGGAAGCATACCTGCTTGATTCGGATGCCCACTCGGTGACCTCTCAGATGTACTACCCTTCTTCTCTGCCCATGGGAATGGGCATGACCAGTGACGGATTGCCTTATTCGCCGGAGGTGATTGCGACAGGGATGCCGCAGCAACATATGGATCCTACACACATGCAATTGGACTTCGATGCGAGTCTGACAGGTAACTCTCCCACTGCCTCATGGGCGTCATCATTCAGCCCTGGCGAGGAGTCGCGAACGGGCTCTCCCGCAGTTCCTGAGGATTCCTGGAGCAGTGTCCCTCTTGGAACATCTCCCCACGCTGGCACATCTTCGCCCATCATGGACGGGCAATCCCCAAGGTATGTATGAAATGAACGTACCACGCAACAGGCCGCTTTCTAACACTTGACGACTCCAGCCTACACCGTGGTCTTATCGGCTCCGAGGATTCCTATGGAACTGACCTTATGGACAATTCTTTCTTGCCCCCTGCATTCACTCGTCGTTCCAGTGGCGACAATGAGTCTTCTGCCCGGGACCACCCCCTGTACAAGAATGCCATGCCCAAGGCCGACGGACTCTTCCACTGCCCCTGGGAGGGTGACTCATCCTGCAACCACAAGGCCGAGAAGCTCAAGTGCAACTACGAGTAAGTTCTCCCTGGCTTCGATTCTTGGTTTCGCCTCTTTAACCCCATCTCCAGCAAATTCGTGGACTCCCACCTGAAGCCGTACCGATGCAAGGTTGACTCGTGCGAGAACGCCCGATTCTCCTCTACCGCCTGTCTTCTTCGACATGAGCGTGAGGCCCACGCTATGCATGGCCATGGAGACAAGCCCTACCTTTGCACCTACGAAGGATGCGACCGTGCCGTTCCTGGCTGCGGCTTCCCTCGTAACTGGAACCTGCGTGACCACATGAGACGGGTCCACAACGACAATGGAGCATCCCTGAGCTCTGGAGCCCCGTCCTCGGCCTCTGGTCGGGGTTCGGCATCCCACTCGGCCAAGGGCCGTAAGCGTAAGAGCAAGGACTCCTCGGAGATGTCAAGCCACGGCCGGAAGCCTGTCTCCAAGACCTCGGCGGCTGATGACGCTGCTGCTGCGGCCCGTGCTGCTGAGCAGCCTCTGATTGAGCAGTGGTATGAGCACCACTCTGCCCTCCAGGAGTACCTGCAACGTTATAACAACCCCGTGGCCTTTGAACTGCTGGACCAGACTGGCGAGGCTGGAGAGCACTTCAGCTCCATGGAGAAGATCTCCCGCAAGCTCAAGAAGTCTCGCGAGTCTCACCGACGAGCGTACCACCACTCTGGCTAAATGAAGAACGTAAGTTGGCAATCCCTATCCAAATCTCTCGTAACATCAGCTCACACTTTCTTGTAGCAGCGTGGATATCGAAGTTTTTCATTGAACAACACATGGATTTGCAAGTGCACATTTCCCTCTGAATTTACTCCCAAGCTCTGCGGACCTCTTTGTGGGGGTCATTCACCAGCTCTATACTGCGTAAGCCAAAGCCACAGTGGACAGGCCAGTTTCGCCGCCCAGGCTATACTACGCAGTGGAATAGAATTCACGGGATCAGATCATCTGCCAGGAAACCCGATCCAAGGAACGGACTCTTCCCAGGGACTGATGAGCCTGAAAGGCATGCCAAGGACGTGGACACCAGCGCCTGTTGACGCTGGTGTCGGGTGGAAAGACCAAATGAGGAAATATCGCTAGGAAGAGCGGTTTGCCAGAACACCACAGCTGTGGTTCGGAAAGGATTAGCCAAGCTACGCCGGCTTGAGGTTCCGCTACTGGCGGCCATGTTTGGTTTTTTGGATGTTGAGGGAGGAGATGAGATGTTTAGAAAGGAGCGCGTACCAGTCGTTTTCTCCTGCCTGTTATTTCAAATTACAATGTTTTGGGTGGCTGTTATTTTATTTTACTTGATTTGGGTTATGAGACACCGTCATCATTAACTATCAATGTTTTGCTACTTACTGCCAAAGAAGAAATGGGAAACAGATCCCCGGAGGAAAAGGGAAGAAAGAACAAGATTTGCACCGATAGAGGAAAGATTATGAAAAAGGAAAAGAGAGAAAAATAAGTAACTATAAAAACGCACTGCTTGCTTACCATGTCCATCTCTCACCGCCTCCATTTCCGACCACGCAAACATACCGCTTCGATGCCGCCTATCTCCCATCCAATGCTCTGATATACGCTTTGCTACTCGGCATCAATCATATGGGCAGGACCACGCTCTATAGACAATCGGTTGGTGTGACCTGCTTCAACCATCGCACACGATCACGAGACCTGCATGACTCCAGGCTTGACTGTGGTTTTGAACACCTATAGTATCTGTTTCATACTGCAATGGCATATGCCTTGTTTGGTGTCATCATTCATTATACTCTTTGAAATGTAAAAGACAGGTTCCTCCACGTTTTCAAGCATCTTCCCAATCCCAATCCTTCTTTTCTCCCTGAACTCCAGCCTGGAATATAAATTGACATGACCATGCGAGGGAGCAGAACAAAAGAAGAGGGAGAAGAAACAAGCACTCGAGCCATTGCAAAGAGAGGGTATATCCAAGACCAATGGCACAAAAGAAGAAAACGTATACTAGCTCATCAATTGATGGCATATGGTCCAGATGTTGTCGGCAACGGTGGTGGAGGGTTTATTTCCTCATCACCCTTAAACATTATCAGCACCGTGGTCCGGTCATCACGCGGCCCTGAACTAAGACGCGTCTCCTCCCCACTAAAGCGGACGCCATCTCGCTGCTGTTGAGATGGCGTATCTGGCACGCTGGGGTCTAGGAGGACGTTGGCCGCCGTGGTGGGGGTCGGGCCATCGTTACTTCTCCGAAGCGCCAGAGGGGGAGGCACCATGGCTTCCTTGAACGCATCGTATGGGACTGGGTAGATCGGGACCGGAACTTTGGGGGTTTCGGCAATGGAATGGCCAACATGCCTCTCGGCGAGTGCCTGGCTATGTCGGATACTGGGCAAGGGCTTGTTTACGTTCACCAACGTCCTGGGCTCATCGCCAAGGCTGGGCCGGGGGCCAGATTGAAGGGACGCACCGCGCTTATGCACGAATGTCGAGAGCGGCTGTATGGGTGTTGAGGGTGTATTCTGTAGAGATGCGCTGCGTTTGTGCTGCGTGTTCTGGTTGTTGGCAGTACTGGATGTGGTATGAAGCAGTCGGAGCTCATCCTCGGGCTCAGGCTTCGGGGCATCCTGGAGGGGCACAGCGCGCTGGTGCTGCTTGATAAAGGCAGGCATTAGCCGGGCAGGTAAAGGTGCGGTCTTGTCATCGTACGACCATCGCGAATTGGAGCCCTGGAGTTGGGGTTCTCCCTTTGCGGACAAAGTTGTTTGTCTGCGTGAACGTCGTCGGGTTGTTTCCATGATGGCGGGCAGATAGTTGGCGAAGAAGGGCTTGACGGCGGGAATTGAGGCGCAGATCTTTAAGGGGTAAGTCAAGGTCAGTACAACGTTTCCTTCCTGATAGGGGTTCGATGCAGTGGGGCCAGGTGTTGTTTCCCTCAAGACTACTTACGATTCCTAGACCCAGTTCGACGACGCTGGCTATCCAGCTTGCCCACGAGTTCCAGGTTCTGTCAAACTTGGGATCGCTGGTCATAATGGCGGTAAAGTAAACACGAACGATGCCCGCGATGCAGGCCAAGAAGCCGACGCTGAATAACAAGAGGACAATAAGCCGCTGTTTCCACGGCAACTTCAAGCTCATCACTGTTCGGATCGGCAGGAAGACTAATATGAAGTCGGTTATTGTGTTGATGATACCGGCGGCCTCCAGATGTGCCGCCTCGTCGATGCAGTTCTGGCGACTAGCCGACGGTGTCCAGTAGTCTGTGACCTGCCTTGGGGAGAGTTAGCCACCTAGACGACCGATACCGGGCATGTTGGCTCCCTCAGGACTTACCTGCACTGAAAGACGGTCACAAAGATGAAGATGAATGCGTTCAAGCTGACCAGGGCTGACAGTCCCAGGATGACAATGTTCATCTTCCTGTCTGCCGACGCACTGGTCAGCTTGTACAACATGGCCAGCATTGACAGCTTCGTCAGGCTGGTGGCAATATCAAACAATATCAAGGTCGCGAGACTGCCGAAGGTTAGTAACGGAGACACCAACCAGGCTACATGGTGATTGTTCGCAGAATGTGAGACGCACCTGGTCTTGAGCGATGTGGAGGTGTTCCCCGGGGGAATATCCCACACATGCCTTCCCCATCCCAACTTCCGCTCACCAACGATGCCAATGATTGTGAAAGCCAATGCGGGAATCTGGGACAGCGGTTAGCAAGTCTCCAAACGTTGAAAGACACAGGCAACGTGTGGTTCCAGTATCGGTGTAGTATTCGTACATATGCACAGATGATGAGGATGTCATCGAGACCAAACCCCTTGGAAATCCACCGGCGGGTATACAAGCGTAACAGCAGCACAACGGTTACCAATGCTATAACGGCGCTGCCTATACCAAGGCCGACGGGCCCTTGTGACTCGGGGTTGTCATAGTTCGGTTTGGGCCAGTTCGCGATAACGGAGAGAGGAGGTATAATCATGCTGAACAAGCAGGAATGGTTTCACATCCGCGAGAGCCCCATGGAGCAATCGCAATAGAGTTCGCAAGATGGCGGATAGACAGTGATGTCTAGATAGGCGCATGAACGGATGATCAGCAGAGTTTGCCTGGTAAGTTGTTTGCGAGGCAGGCCAGCAGCGGAAGCCGTCATATAAGTATATGGCCGGCCATCTTGTAGAGCTCCGGCAGACGGCTCACAAGTTTCAAAACAATCTGATGTGGTCATGGTTGCAACAGCGGTAGTGCTCAGTGTAACGAAGCAGGTAGGGGTGGGCTGGGTGATCGGAGACGGATATGTGTGTGGCTGTGGAGGATTCACTTCTCACCATGGCCTAGAAGAGCCAGAATGCGATGATGTTGGTGACAATGGTGTTTTTCCCTTTTCGCACCGCGTGGGTGTTCGGGATGATGGCACCGGGCTGGGCGATATACCCGGTTGCGATTGGCTACTGAGCAATGACATATCCCTGCGACTTGGCCGAACCCCCTGGACAAGCCATGGCGGGGGCCTGTGTTTCAACTTTCAACCTCGCATTTCCAACCTGGTACCAACGGACAAGGCATTGACGATAGGTACCAGAGCAAGCTGGCAAGTCGTGGGAAACAAGCCAGAATCCAGCTCAATACAAATACCTTCTCGGCGCAAGGACGAGTGAGCATTGCCGGCACCATGTAGGTAGCAGCTATCGCTCACTATTACCACCACCTACCTACTCTCTGTCTGTTCTCACCAACAACTAAGGGCTCACGATAGGTAGTTACGGAGTCGGTGTCGATTGCTTCGGCTTTCACCATCTTCTTCCCCGTCCCCGCCTTCGTCCTCGATGCAAGCTGCTGGATTCTGGTGTGTGTGCTCCCTTGCCGCGACGGTCAGCGACGACTTCCGACACCCACGAGGGTTGATCTACAGGGTGCTCGGGGTCAAGGCGAGTGCATGTCAGAAAGAAACACACGACAGGCGGGTAGTGACGACGGTCTCGAACCACTGCCGGCTTCCTAGCTTCTGCTGCCATCCACACGGCACTGGTATCGAACCCCCCTCGCCATAGCGAACCCTGTTAAGGTTAAATCTAGAGTAGGCAAACAGAAGCTGTCAGGTGAGCTGACGTCTGAGTGCCCGTGAGGTAGCATCCAAGTGGGTTGGCGAGGGTAGCATTCGCCCAAAACGTCATAGTCATAGCAGCAGTCGCTTCTTTATCACTGCCTGTGCTCGATCTGCGACCGGGATATCACACTGACTGTGTCGCCCCCGCCCGTCTTCGCTTCTGCCACCACCAGATCACCACTCGCCAGCCAGCCAGCCAGCCCGCCCGCCTATTGCGCGGGGCAAGCCGTGCCCAAAGAATACGTCTTCACAGACCGAGGGGTGACGTCCAGATACATCTTCAATTTCTGGGCCATGAAAAAGAATGTTACATCCGGGGAATGGAGGAAGAAGCGGACATAGCTGGATATCACGCTCTTCAGAGGCAGTTGTCCTCCGTTACTCCCACGACACCAATGACTCTGGCTTGAGTGAGCATTGGATGCTGGGTTATCGAGGTACTGATCTCAAGGGCTTGACTTTCCATCCACTTTCCTCTCGAACATCAGGATCATAGGACCCGATGTCAAATCTTGAAGGGGAAGGGAGGAAAAAGAGAAAAAGAGAAGAAAAAAAAAAGAAAAAAAGAGGGCCACAATATAGATCCCTCGAATTATCTGTGGTCCGGAAGCCATCGGGGTATGACATTTACAAATCTCTCCCCACCTCCGCAACACCGTCAGATAAGCATCGCCCTCTTAGCATTGAACTTCATGCGACCAAGCTGCTTAGCCTCAGGGACTTGTTGCTTGGCCGAGACAGCCACAGTGAGAGTCAACGAGTTGGAACAGATGCAAATATCATAAAAAGGACGAACGGCCCGATTCCAATGAAACTACATCTCATGCTTCAGCATCTGAGTGAACACTCTTGCTTCGCCATCTGATAACATTTCCAGCATCCTTTGAGTCTACCCTTCTCAACAAACTCCTCCGAGTCTCATATGAAACTGGCCACAAGGGGGTCCGTGATATTATAGAACTGCATGTTGCACACACCACTGCCCCCGCAGGTGTACGAGTAACCCCTATCCCGGGTAAGATCGTAGTTGATCCACCCGCTATCGCCTGTATGCACGACATCCGATCCTGTGTCTTTGGCATGGTAGGTGTGGGCGATTGCCAGGCTGAAGTTATTCATGGAGCCGAAGTTGCTGAACCAGAACTTGAAGTCCTCGTTTTGGCACTTGGCCGGCTTGGCCGCGTCCGGCTTCGGCACCTCGGGCGGCCGCTCCCCGCTCCAGGCACACGGGCCGTACTCAATCCTGCACTGGGCGTCATCGTCGGAGGCCGCATCAGTCACGTTGACTATTGATGCCAGTGTGCCATGGTCAGTGCATGGATCCTGGAATGGGAGAGCAATGGATACGCAGCCGGGGTATATTAGAGGAGGGTTCACTTACAAGTAAGCCGGCAATATGCCGAGTTGCCAGGTCTACCACTGGGCGAATAGCTGGAGACGAAAGGTATGATAAACGCCTCTTTCGCCTCGGTGACCCCCCTAGGGATAGATATAGCAGCGCAGGATGCTGCGAGCATCAGGGCCAATGGGAGAAGCATGTTTGCTGTGCTTGATGGATGGGTAATAATCGTCTTGGATGCGTTGCCTTTACCACAACAGAAGAGAAGACAAGAGAGTTGCCTGTATTTATACTCGGCCTGAGTATAGTCAAATCACAACCTGCACGATCTGCAGTCTTTAGTAAGCCCTATATCCTGAACCAGACACTTGCTGTGGTAACAATAAGACCGCACAGCTCCGACTGCAGGGCGCTACTTCAGCTGCATGCCGATCGAAGGGGTTTTCAGTAGGCGGCTCGTTCGGAGTGGCGGCTTCTCTTTTGGCTAATATAGCTAGCTACGACACCATGTATCGCCGCATCCCAGTATATGCATCTCGATATTGGCCCAAAAATAGCCTCGCGCGTTCGCTCTATCAACGTAGCAGCTTGGGGTGCATCGCAGTTCGTGCTTGCCCCAGTATATGTATGTAACGTTCACCTCGTGTTTGTCCGAGAAGGAGGCGCACTTGTAAGCAACGAGCTCATCGCGAAGTATCTACATCGCAAGGAGAACAGGGATGGAAGTCGTAGACTATCATAGATGACCTCACGAGAAAAGCGAAATCTGGTAGTACGTAGAGCCAACCGCATCGCATCGCATCCCGCTTGTCTACCTCTCCTCTCATATAGGCGGTCAACATTGCCATATTTGGGAACGTACTTCTCTGCGAGCTGCCGCTTGCTCAAAGCCAACATCTCACGCGAAAGAGTCGAGAGAGGACTGTATATTTTATACGCCGTAATACTTAGATGGAGGTCAATAACCACACCGAGTGGAGTGTGGTGAATTGATGCTGGGGAGCGCAGTCAGACCTTGTACGACTAGAAGGCTCACACCGGCCTGATGTTTGCCCCCTCAACTGATGCATATTCCATCGATCAGGTGAGGAAGGAGGGGTGAGAGAAGTAAAAAGAAAAAAAAAAGAAAAAAGAAAAAAGAAAAAAGAAAAAAAAAGCAAACAAACCATAAGAAAAGAAAAGATATCTTGCGATTCTGTCATCTTTTCTCTGGCACTGACACTGCCACTGCCACTGGCTTGACTACAGACTGCATGATGTTGATGATGGTCAAGATACGAGAGCTAGGTCCAGCAAATTTGATCCCGGAATTACTCATTATTCGGGATGCATTTCATAGCTCTGTTATTTTTACCGTCTCTGGCATCTCGCAGCTTGGCTGGAGGGAGATACCTACAGACCTGCAGCTACCCATATACAGTACCCATGCACCGAGACTTGCAAAAGTGGACGGCCACTAAGGTTAATAAACCACGACAACGCTACATCTTTAGGCTGTTACGCGGTAACAGCTGCTGTAAGTGACCTACTAACCTACGTCGTAAAGGCGGCAACAATCGACTCCAAGGTCCTAAGACGGTCTCATGCCATATGAAAGTCTCAGCTCTGTTAGCTGTTGCCGCCCTCCTAGCACACGCTCTCTCAATCCGTCTATGGCCGCAGATTGGGGCCGCGCAAAGTACGCCATGATCTGAGATGTCAAAAGAGTGGGATGGGGGTGGGATCAACATCGTTACCAGCTCCACTGATATGGTAAAAAAGCAAACAAGTAATACAGGTTACCCCCTGTTTTATTGTTATTTTATGGAACCGATCATTACTTCACCAATAACATTATCGACATACCGGTATCAGACGGACTTTTCGTCGGATCGTGGCCGTTGTATCGATACGGTTTCACCTCTTTAGCAAGCTTTCCCGCGGTACCAGCTTCCGTTTTCGGTATATTTTATATAGCGTCACGAAGAAAAGAAGGGACGGGAGATTGGAGCTTGTAATGCTACCAGAGCATCAATACGGTCAGGCCTCCGTCTGATACTTGAACGTGTCTCTCATAAAGTTCACGGTATATATGGAGACCTGTCAGAGACAATAAAACAGGGGGTAACCTGTACATGCACGGGCTTCTGAGTCAAGGTTGATTAGTGTTTCGTGCGGAGGAACCAGGGTAGGTGGCAGTGAAGAAAGAGGGAGGACAAGCACTCGCTGCCATCTTTGTAGTATTTTCCATCGCCGCCCCCCCAAACGCCAAGTTGTTGAACAAGCCTTCAATTATATCAGGTATACATACTCCATCTCCCTTTTCATATCAATTCAAAATGCCATCATCGTCGGGAGACACTGCCTCCTCCAAGCCCATCACCCACCCCACCCCCGCCGAAGCCTTCGAGCTAGGCTGCAACTACGCGGTCCTGCTCCGAGCCCTCTACACGAACCCGCAGTTCAAGTTCGAGCAGCCGCCGACGGCCGGGATTGTCAGGGTGGGCAAGGGCACGCACCCGGGCCTCTTCTTCGTCACCGACTTCATCGAGAAGACGTACATCAAGTACGTGATCCCCTTCCTGCCCCAGGGGGCCTCGCGACGCTGCCGCGCCCTCGCCAACCCCTGGGCCTATGCCGACCCCTCCTACGTCTGGACCTGGGACTGGGACCCGGAGGCCCAGAAAATGTGGGAAACTAAGGCCGGCAGCGACCCCAACACCAAGGAGGAAGTCCCTTTCCCCAGACTGCCCGAGCACCAGGCCAGGGAGTTGATCAGTGATGTCTGGAGTCGCGGCTTCATGGCCCAGAAGATCATCCTCGAGAACGAGACGGACCCCAAGGCCCGCGCCCTGGCCGGCGGCCAGCCCTTTGACTTTGGCCCCGAGGCGCGCGAGGTCGTCAAGAAGGTTGGGTTTCCCGAGGATGCCTAGCTTATGTAGTGGGATGGCATCGTGTCATGGCATCACCCTATCTGTCGCATCCGTCACCAAAATGGGTGGATGCTCGAGCTTCATAATGCAATGATATTTCGTGTTTGGTTTTATCAGCTGGGGTTTTAACTTATCTGAGAACTGGGCACTGACCCCTTAAAGCCACTCGATGTACAATACGTACCTACATGGCAAACGCTCATTATTCAGACCCCGATCTATCTTCTCTAAAGCAAATCAGACCAAACAAGTAATAACGTACATGTCAAATAAGTCAAATAACGTGGGTGGTTACTTCTCCTTGCAGGATCAATGCAGATACTGCGAGTGCTGCTTAAGGAGGACTCCTACCGACCCTTATTGCCAGCACTGCGAACATAGGGCTCAAGAGGGAAAACCTGGCTCTCCGGCCTGATACCACCGTACAGCTGTGCCCACCTAGGCCGCAACACCTCGGGGGTCTCCCATGCATTTTCCGGGTCGCGGAGCCAGAGCCGGAGAAGATGGCGTCTGAAACATGTCAGCACAAGTCTCGCGGCAGTTCAAGATAGGGACCCCCCAAGGCAGACGTGTTACCACTTACTTCTTTTCGGGGCTGTCGGTGAAACCATCTCGGGCATGGAACACGGCCAGATTGTTGACGTACTGCACGTCGCCCTTCTGAAAATCCGTGTTCACGCAGAACTTGTCGCCAAGGAAGTGCAGCGTGTCGAGCGCCTCGGCCTGCGCCTCGCTGATCGGCGGGATATCGGGACTGCGCGGCAGAGCACCGAACCCGACGAAATAGCGGCGAGCGTATTGGAGGGCGATACGCTGGGGGCGAGAGTTCGTTGCTTCTGAGTGGAACATCAGGGGCCTCTCCGTCCATTGCTTATCCGCTTTCTCGAAACTGAGGAGGCGCGTACGACATGTCAGGATTCTTTTTTTTTTATCTCTTCTTTTTGGTAGGGACTGAATATGTAGGCATATGGTGGAAACTCACACTTCATAATCCCAGTTTTGGGACAGCACATGGATCAGATCGGGACGCGTGCGTGCAATCTCGTTGTAGACACGCCACGTGCTCGCCAGCTTGCTCGCGCCCCCGGACGCCGCCGTCTCGAGCGCGAACAGCGAGACAATGTCGCCCGAGTCCGTGTGGAAGACCTGCTTGTCCGTCGTGTAGGCTGGGCTGCCGATGGCGCCTTCCGCGACCATCTTGTCGCCCCGGAGGTCCTTGATGTGGGTGAGCACGACGTCGGCGGGCTTGCCGCCGAACTTGTGGTCCTGGCGGCCGCGCTGCGTGGCGATGTGTGATGAGACGCCCGCGTAGATGATGGCGTTCTCCTCGCGCGAGTAGTCGTCGACGCGCAGGCCTCGGAGCACGAAGAAGCCGTGGCCCGTGTGTAGCTCCCGGGACAGGCGCCGCAGCTCGGCGTGGAGAGTCGGCAAGGGAAAGGTCTCAGGCGAGAGGTGTCCCAAAGGCAGACCCAAGGCTATGGCGAAGAAGCTTGTTAGTAAACATATTCGTCTTGCGTGATTTACGGGGCGGCATCAAACGTTTAAAGTGCTGAACAGCCCAGTTGATCTCGGCCAGCTGGTCGTCGCTCAGCACGTAGGTCCAGTTATACCTCTCGGCTAGACTGTCACCCTCCCACACGAGATCTCCCGACAGCTGGCTAGGGAAGCCTTCAGGCACAGTCTTGAGTAGAGCCTCGGAAGCCAGCCGCCTTTCTGCTCGTGCTTGCCATTTCTGGTAATCCGGAGCATACGCAATGTCGGGCTGACCGGGCGGAGCAGGCGCAGCTGGCGTGGTATCAGTCACGGTGGTGGTGGTAGACATGGCGATCATCAAGGTAAACACTCTACTCCTAAAAGTCAAATTTATTACTTGAGTGTGGTAGCGTCAAAACTCTACAAGTTCATGGATTCTTGTTTGTTGCTCGTGGTATACATAATGATAGGAGAGGAGCAATTGATGCCTCCAATTGCGTCATCTTCAATCCCTCATGCCCCCTCCCTCTTAATGCGAGTTGCCTGCCCATATCTCCAAATTAGTATCACCTAACCTAATGGCCGTTAGCAACGAGGCATGCATGTACTTAGAATCAGTCAGCCGTCGGACCTAGGCCGGCAGTAACTTACATACGAGCAAATACTGAGTCTATCATTCTACAGCGTTGCTCCTTATTAGACGGGTTATCACTGGATCGCTTGGCACAAGCGATACCAAGCATGGATAGGAATCGAAACGAACCCTCTTCATAAATTGTCAGATTGCGATTGGTTCACCAACAGAGTCACAATGAGGTGACTCGGTATGGGATCTTCCAGTTTCAACCGTTGCGGGGCGATACGTTGAAACAGAAACAAGATCGCTGGGGGGGGGGGGGGGGGGGGGGGAGGGGGGGGCGGGGGGCANCCCCCCCCCCCCCCCCCCCCCCCCCCCCCCCCCCCCCCCCCCCCCCCCCCCCCCCCCCCCCCGCCCGCCCCCCCCCCCCCCCCCCCCCCCCCCCCCCCCCCCCCCCCCCCCCCCCCCCCCCCCCCCCCCCCCCCCCCCCCCCCCCCCCCCCCCCCCGCCTGAGTGGGCTATGCCCTCCATAATATCACCTCGGGATGCCTCCCGGCTACTTTGCCTTCGTGACAAAGTCTAGACATATTCCAAATGGACAACAGGTGCTTAAAAAGGACCACAAATGTCATGGACACCGGAACATAAGCCTTTAAGCATTGGCATCACGCGATAGCAGCCGGAACAGCACGGCATGAGTCAAGGCATGCTATGTAAGTGGAGATGAGACGGAGACTGTGGGCAGTTAGATGGTAAGGTTGCAATAGTAATAGGACAACCATATCCGTATGTGCTCCCCTACTGGGAGATGAATGGGACGGTATGGTACTCTACTAGGAAACCTCCAGCATCCGATGCAAAGTGGTGGTAAGTCCAATGTGGTCTGCCAAACAGCTGCCAGGTGCCAGGTGCCAGGTGCCAGGTGCTAGATCTTCGGTATGACTCCAAGAGTTACAATTACGCCACATCTAGGCTACAGCGCACCACAAAGCCGTGACTCGTCAAGCCCCACTAAGCTAACCCCACCCAAATCCCACAAGCTAGGGAATTTTGCCATAATAACTGAACGAAGCCGAGACAAAAAAAAAGTTCACGTTGATCTCTGGTAATCTTCATCAACTACCATCGCGAACGCAGTATTCCTCACCATTAGATTGAATCTACTGGAAGACTGTCAATATGTCGAAAATCACAGTCGGTAAGCTGTCATCACCTCCAAAAAAATCAAAAAAAAAAAAAATCAAAACCACCATGATATCAGCATCTAACATGGTTGTCACCTCCAGCCGGAGTGCGTACGCACGTTCAGGAGCTTCTTGACTACTCCAACAATGAGAAGAAGCGCAACTTCTTGGAGACCGTCGAGCTCCAGATCGGTCTCAAGAACTACGATCCCCAGCGTGACAAGCGTTTCTCGGGTACCGTCAAGCTGCCCAGCGTTCCCCGCCCCAACATGGCCATTTGCATTCTCGGTGACCAGCACGATGTAAGCAGAATCAAGACCAAACCAAAAGCAGACTACAAACAGAACCGTGGATGCTGACCGTAGACGCAACGAACAGATCGATCGTGCCAAGCACGGTGGTGTCGATGCCATGTCCGCCGATGACTTGAAGAAGCTCAACAAGAACAAGAAGCTCATCAAGAAGTTGGCCCGCAAGTACGATGCCTTCATCGCCTCCGAGGCCTTGATCAAGCAGATCCCCCGTCTCTTGGGTCCCGGTCTGTCCAAGGCTGGCAAGTTCCCCACTCCCGTCTCGCACGCCGATGACCTGAGCGGCAAGATCACCGAGGTCAAGTCCACTGTCAAGTTCCAGCTGAAGAAGGTTCTCTGCATGGGTGTCGCCGTCGGCAACGTCGGCATGGAGACCGAGGAGCTGATCTCCAACATCATGTTGGCCATCAACTACCTCGTCTCCCTGCTGAAGAAGGGCTGGCAGAACGTCGGAAGCTTGGTCATCAAGGCTTCCATGTCTCCTCCTCGCCGCCTGTACTAAGCATGTCACTGGATCGTTGGAGGATGTAGTGCTGCCATGGTGAAGACGCTGCAAAAGAACGGCATGTCTACCAGTTCGGATTAAATTCTAGATGGTAGATACCCAATGACAAAACGAACCTTCGCGCCATATGAAAAGACTTGCTTGACTGTTCACTCTGAATATGATTAAATGTGTGTTTGGTCCATTGTCCGCTATGATGTTTTCAGGTATAACCAGCAACTCTGGGCTCAACTTGCGACCACAAACTTTTCGTGTAATTTGGCGGTAGGCAGTAATGAAGGCGGGCCCCGACGATGGAAGCGCACGCAACATAAATTTCCCATGATGCGCAGTGCGTAATTCTTTGGAAAATGTCGCCTTGGAATCGAGTAGCGATGAGAACGTTCCAATAGGAAATCTTCAGTTGTGTCCATGACGAGAGGTCACAGCGCGCCTGGGGACGACGTGCCGCAAGCATGTCTCTCACGCCAGCCAGGTGCGGGTATCGCAAAGAGCAAAACTCGAGCCCAAGTAAGATTCTTCACCGTGTGCATTTGACGCATTGTACGAGTGCAGTGACCCAAGTGGGCGCGGGCGAAGATACGACTCCTCAGGCAATTAGAGCCAGGACGTCGCCGGATCTCACCTATTCAATAATGATTCTATTTAATGAAATAATGTCGTAGACACCCCACAGTCACGAACCAGGAAGAGCTGGAGTCGGCGGCTGATTAGGAAGAGCATCTTCTTTACTTGAGGAGGCCGGGAACGGAAGGAAAATTATAGAGAATAAAATCAACCCTCAGCAAGCCGCATAGCGGAGCCTCCAATGAATAATTAAATTAAATACATGACGGTATTTAGTCTAACCTCCACTGATGATAAAGAAGGAAAGGAAAAAGAGAAGTCAGAGCGAAGGGAGGGAAGGCGGATATTTATCCTCCAGCAGAAGGGCCTGCGGCCAGCGGTGGGGCACCAGCCCATCAGCCATCAGCCCGCCGTGGCTACAATTGGACACAAGCTTGTGGTGGGCGACTACCTGTCCTGTCCCCTGTGGCATTTTTAGGTGGTGGCTGGGCCATAACAAAATTAACATACATCCCAAAGCTGCCTCGAGATAAACACCACTGAGGTCGGGGCATAGCAGTCAGTTTAGTATTGGCCAGCTCGTCCTTGTTACAATCAACTTGCACACACCATGAGGGAGGCTGCGGTGCTGATCTAACGGGCGCAACAGCCGACAACTAGACGGGTTCTCGTGGTTAATGCACCTAGTGCGGGCTCGTAATCTAGCTATCTAGCTACATGTATGTCGTTTCTTTCTACCAAGAGGTCCGCATAAGCAGACCCAATCACAGATCTGATTGACAAGTGCATTTTTGATGGAAGGAGGAACCCTTCCCCAAGGGGACAGACAGAAGGGTGGACTGGGACCACGGCTGGAGAAAGAAAGGACTTGGTTCTAGGTGGTAATTCGGTTGAAATGTAGCCCGACAACTTTCGAGTTCTATAATCATTTTATGCTTCATAACAAGATCATACCCCGGCCCATATGGATGAGCCTTCATAAACCCATGGCTACCAATATTCAGGTGTCTCTACTTTATAATTGGGCCCAAGTTATTCCACCCTCTCAAAACATGCTCAACATGCCGAGCATCTATGTCTATCCCAGTCACAAGTCTTCATCCCAGTTTGGTTCAAGACAGCCTGTTCTCTCATATCTTAGACACGGCCCCAAGATATCCGCCGCATACCGAATCCAATAACCGGTTGGCAATGGCTGTTTGAGGAGGCAATCTCAGGCCGCCTTCCTTGTAAGTAGAAGGCGCCGGCCCACCCAAGTCGCTGACGCCAGTTGTGAGTGCGTCTCTGACCTCCTCCATGCTGAACCACTTGGCGTCTTCCAACTCCGGGTCGTTGCCCAGGTCGATCGTCTCGCCATCAGGCGTGGCTTGGGCGATAGCGCCGATCATCAAGTTGGCCGGGTATGGCCACGGCTGCGAGCTGTGGAGGACCACGCGGCCGGCCGTCACGCCGCTCTCCTCCCACACCTCGCGGCGCACGGCCTCCTCGATCGATTCGCCGGGCTCCAGGAAGCCGGCCAGGGTGCTGTACCAGTCCGGGGGGAAACGCTTGTTGCGCCCGAGCAGGATCCGGGTGCCGTCGGCCGACACAACGGCCACAATGATGGTCGGATCTGTGCGCGGGAAGCAGAGATTCGAGACGCCGTGCCGCGTTGGGCACTCGCCTCGCTCTTTGGGGGGACTGCCGTCGGGGATTCCCGCGTAGTCCGTCGGGGGGCACCTGCGCTTGTGCCCGCTGTTTACGGAGAGGGTGGGCTGTCCGCAGCCGGCGCAAAAGGGGTTACGGGCGTTCCAGTCCAGGAGAGCTCGGGCTTGCGCGTAGATAGAGGCTGTGGAAGCGAGAAATGTCAGCCTCTGGGGTTCCCTCCTTCCCTCCTTCCCTTTCTCGTTTCAGGTCCTCTTCTCACTCACCCTCCGATGCAGTCAATGACATCATCCTCGCTGACTTGGAGAAATCCAATCCCTTGGCTTTCACTGCCTCCATGACACTGTTCGCCTTTTCGGCGAGACCGGCCTTCGGGGTGACGTCAATGGCGAAGTACGGGGCGCCCTTGAACTCCTTGTACTCAAAGCCCGTGGCCTTCTTCTCGTCCAGGCCCAAGAAGAGGATGACGGGTGAGACGACGTCCGAGTTGAAACCCTTGACCCATTCCTCTTCGGTTTGGCGGAAGGGTTCAGCTCCGGTCAAGGGCTCAACGTCGGCCTTGGTGACGTAGCCGAGGTTGGCCGCATCTTTCACCGCGGGCGACAAGTTGTTCATGAGCAGGAACGAGGCGGTGGGGTGTGAAAAGGCCGAGGCCAAGAAGGCATGCTCGGACCGCAAAAACGACACCCGGTTCAAGGGGCTTCCCGAGAAATAGTTGGCCGTCTCGCGGCCGAATTTGCGAGACAGCATGGAGTCGTCGGCGACGATGGTGGGCAGGTCCGGGGTCGGTGCTGTCATCGTGCTATCACCTCGATGACGTCTTTGAACACGGACGAAAATGAAGTAGGGAATGTCGCAAAATTTTGTCCACTCAAAGGCGATGATGATATGGTTCTATGTCAAAGGGAGAGATGGTCACAAAATGACTCGTAGAATTCTAACATGCAATAGAAGAGAGGACCTGCAGTGTAGTCGCGAATATCTATGTAGTATGGATGTAGCTCATTTCTGACCTTAGTAGTAGGAGGATTAGACTGAACCGGCACTGCATCGCATAGTGGACCATCACGATAACTCCGAGGGGGGGGGGGGGTCCCATAATCGGGGGCCTCGGTATTGATTGATGGATCTCTCCNCCCCCCCCCCCCCCCCCCCCCCCCCCCCCCCCCCCCCCCCCCCCCCCCCCCCCCCCCCCCCCCCCCCCCCCCCCCCCCCCCCCCCCCCCCCCCCCCCCCCCCCCCCCCCCCCCCCCCCCCCCCCCCCCCCCCCCCCCCCCCCCCCCCCCCCCCCCCCCCCCCCCCCCCCCCCCCCCCCCCCCCCCCCCCCCCCCCCCCCCCCCCCCCCCCCCCCCCCCCCCCCCCCCCCCCCCCCCCCCCCCCCCCCCCCCCCCCCCCCCCCCCCCCCCCCCCCCCCCCCCCCCCCCCCCCCCTCGGTATTGATAGATGGATCTCTCCTCTCTGAGCTTACCTTTGATGACAAATCGACTAGGTATTCAGTTAGGTAAGTCGACAGGACATTGGTCAATGGAACAGAACATTGGAACATTGGAACATTGGTTGCCGAGGCCCCCAGATCGCAGTGGTAACCTTAGTAGATGCTTGTTTAGCATTGTCCTTATCTAGAAATACCACGTACATATCTTGATTGATCGGGCATTAAGTCCGGGGTAATTGACGAGGGGAGGGCACAAAGGCTCAAAGGGGAGGAGGGGTTGCAGCCGATAGGTACCGATACCGATACGTACGTCATGTGCCAACCATACATAACGCTGCCATCTGTCAGTCACTGCCGTGCACTTGGCGGCTTTCCGTCGGCCATCAGCTGCTGGTAATCGGTCTAAGTGCAAAGTGCAAGCAGCCTCAAGACAGCCCAAGGAAGATACCTTATCTGTACAACCGCATTAGACTTCGGCGCAACACCATTTAAAAGTCATCTGCAAGTACACTGGAGTACACCGGACACGACTGCGATTCAGCTCAAGTGTGAAGCGACCCGGCCCCATTGCTCGCCTCATCCGGACTTCCCTGCTGGAGATTGGCCTCATCTCATCAGCATGCGGTCTCTGGCCGAGTCGACGTGAGACTGCCCGCGCAAATAAGTGACCGGCCAAGAGCCGAACGGTTGGCTGACTTGCTTGAATTCTCCCAGGGACCGATGGCAAGAAACTCTCAAGCATTCTAGCCTGGCCGACTTGCAGCGTGCCGTCAAGTTCAACGGTCCCAGCAGCCCCTGCATCTCCGGCTGCAGGTCAATATGTTGGAAAACCTTCTTGCTTGGCCATGGCTCCAATACAACCAGCTGGACCCATGCACTCCTCGAGTCGAGAAGCACCTACGCGTCGCTTCGAGATCATTTCCTAAAGTATATCAAACACCCCGAGTATTTGGCCACCGTGAATACTGATCCTCTGGCCGACGACCCCGATGTAAGTCGCGCGACAGCCCTCCATTCACCTTCCGCAGTGCTACAGAGCATATATTCTGACTGGGCTGTCTTAGTCACCATGGAACACGCTGAGGCAGGATGAGATCCTGCGGGCAGAGATCTTGCAAGATGTTCAACGCCTCCCGGATGAGCCCTTCTATCACGAGCCCCGTATCCAAACCATGATCTTGGATGTCCTCTTCATTTACTGCAAGCTGAATCCTGGCGTCGGAGGTTATCGCCAGGGAATGCACGAGCTCCTCGCGCCTATGGTCTTTGTTGTCGAAGGAGATGCCATCAATCCGGCCGAGACAGCCTCTGAGGGGGGAGCTGACTTAACTATGATCGAGATGCTAGATGCTTCCTTCACCGAACATGACGCCTTTGCTCTATTCTCCAAAGTCATGGACCGCGCAAAGTCTTTCTACGAGATCGCGGACGATGCCCAAGGGGGACAATCGAGTATCGTCGAAAAGAGCCAGCACATCCACGAAGTCTTGTTGTATAAAGTTGACCCTGACCTGTCCAATCACCTAAAGACAATCGAGATCCTTCCCCAGATCTTCCTCATGTAAGTCTGGGCCAACCCTTCCCGAACCGAGTCCATCTGACTTCTCTCCAGCCGGTGGATTCGGCTCCTCTTCAGTCGCGAGTTTCCTTTCGATCAGATGCTGGTGCTCTGGGACACTCTTTTTGCCGTTGATCCTTCATTACAACTCATAGATCTGGTTTGTACTGCCATGATGGTCAGAATCCGCTGGGCTCGTAAGTTTGCCACACTCACTGGCCTTCAACGTTCCGTGCATTGACACGTATCGTTTAGTTCTCGATGCGGACTATTCTGTCGCTCTACAGCTCCTATTGAAATACCCGCCACCTGAGGGCCCTTATGGGCCACATACGTTCATAGACGACGCCGTATACCTTAGAAATCATCTCACTCCTGCGGGGGGCTCAACGCTTGTCTTAAAGTACACTGGCAAACCACCAAACTCACCCAAGGCCTCCTCGAGACCCAGCACGCCAAGCTCCCTGGGCTTAGGCATAAGACAGAACACTCGAGGGTTGCGGTCGCCTCTCTCACCTCAACGCTTTATCCAGCAACAAGGTGGTGTTGAAGCCTTATTTCAAGGTGCGGCTAAGGGCGTCCTTGAAAGGGGCGAAAAGCTCGGTATTAACCAGGCCGTGCGGGATGCTCTTGGCGAGATACGCCGCAATGTCAGCGAAGCCAGGACAACTATGAAAGCAGGCCGTGAGCTGTTCTCCGAGCCGGGACCTAACAACACAGCCATGCAAGCAGTGGCCACCATGGACCAGAGGAATAAGCATCTGGCATCGCTGTTGGACGAGACCATCACAACGCTCAAGGCGTTGGCAACATCGGATTCTGACGACAAACAAAAGCAGTCGGAAGCCTTGGAAATTGCAGCCGCCAAAGTCCAGTTCGTCAAAATATATCTGGAGGATTCGACGATTGCGCTGCCGGAGGATGAATACTTCCCCCCAGCACCAAGTCATCCCGAGCCTGAAGCCGACCCAGTATCGCCAGAACCTCCTTCCGATGCGGTTGCAGCAATGGCCATCAGCACACCTAGCATGGTTGTTGATTCCCCAGATCCGACGAGCGCCAGTCAGACACCTCAGATCACTTCTGTACCTCCTGCAAAGGATATCGCAAGAAATAACGGCCTTTCAGACCTCATGGACACAGACCCTTTGTCATCGACCTCCAGGACAGCAACACCTACTCAAGCTGCAGTACTCCAACGCCCACCAGCACCTATTCCTACACGCTCAAGCCTAGCCCAGTCCTCCTTCTCTTGGATGCTAGAGCCAGACCAGTCAGCATCCTCCAAACCGGATGTATTCGGATCACAGAAGCCAAAGCCCTCGTCCTCCACCGCGCCCCCCTCAGGGAACCATCGCAAACGTCCATCGACCAATGCAAACCGAGAGAGGACCGCTTTTCTATTTGGCGAGGTGCCGTTAGATGCCAGTGGGAATGCTATGCTTTCGGAAGACCTATTTGGCTTGGAGCCGATACGGAAGGGGAAATAGTCTAGCCCATAACTTCTCAACCATCATCAGTACCTGACTACTGCAAAGTCCAAGTTGAACGTACTACAGCAGCAATGTCGTGAACGTTGCCTTCGTCCCCTTCCCTTTTTACCATTTTTGCTGATATTGGTACGCGTCGCGACAGAATGACGAGAATTGGTCGTTCAGGAGAGCCTTACCTGGCCATTGTGGTAAACTACTTACGCATGAGTGCTCAAAGGCCCTCAAGCAACACATTGAAAACGAGAGCCGGCCGGATACTACGAACGGCTTTGTAAGATTTTGACATTAACCGACGACTGTCTATCTAGACGAGGTCTGAACCCGTACACACATAGCCATGAACGGACCATAACTGAAAGTTGCGGTAATTTTTTCCAAGATTCCTGTGACTATATGGCCGGGCAGTTCGGCGGCCACCACAGTCACTTTTCTGACCATACAGAGGGGCAGCACGGGTTTCGCAAACACTGTATGGTTGATGGTTTCTCCGCCGTAGATAAAAACGATAGAGAACCCGAAGAAGATAGCGTTTCCAGGTCGCTGAGTTCGGCCTGCTATAAATCTCACAAGATCTTCACCCGTGGCATTGCGGATGAGAACCACTGGACTGCTCGTCCCAAACCCTACCGCCGTTGAAACTACGATGTTGCACAACCCCTTCTCAACAGATTTTTACTGCTATAGCCACGTCTTGCTTGGTAGGAAGCACACGAGCTGGCGTTAAAACGCCGAAACTTGAGTACCGGAAGGAATTGGCCGAGCCGGCGAAGTGTGATGCTGCCCGCCCGGATTTCTATTTGTTGGATGACCTTTTGTGCAGTGTTCGGTATCTCAGGTACGTGTGGCATGGGTGTTGGGGGAAGAGACCTTGAATGATTCGATATCATATCTCCTCTAAAGTATATTACAGGATGGAGAAAAGCCCCCTTCTATAAACAGTAATGCTCGCTTGCAAAGTGAATGGCCGATTCTTAGTAAAATAAATCCCGGATCGGAGAGTGAAACACAAGCTTTTATGTCAAGACCTATGATCTCAAGGTAGCACCAATACACCACATTGTAACTGACTGCCAATATATGCCAAAAGCGAAATTTTGTACATACAATGGGTATAATCTGCGACAGCTAACCTGATACTCGTTGCTGGTTTGTTCATTTCATACCACCATCTTCCAAAGCGGCGCCGATCTCTCGCTCTGGGTATCTTTCTCATTTCCGAGGTTTAGCTCCTTATTCATGGCCTCGATCCAGTCGTCTTCGGCCCGGATCGCCTCGCGCACCATCTGCTCCATCAGAGCCAATTCAGCCAGCATATCATCCACCATACTTGTACAGCCCTCGAGTATTTTTGCCAGGCTCGACTTTTGGCCGCCGCTGCCGCCGCCGCTCTCCTCCGTCGTGGTGCCACTATCGCCAGTACCATCACAACCCGGCGCCGGACCGAGATGACGCAGCATTCGACGCCACTCCTCCAGCTTCCGCACGAGGCCCGGGCACTCATCTCTCCAGCGGTTCTCGAGGTCGCCGACAAAGAGCACCTCGCCCTTGTCTGCCCCGTCTCCCAACAGCGAGTTGACGTCTCCGATGCGACGCGCCTCCATGATCCCCTGCAGGCGGCCGGCCCAGGCTTCAAACTCCTCGATGACCCGCGCGTAGCGCCCGCCGGGCTCGCCGAAGCGCCAGACGCCGTTGACGACCTGGTCCAGCATCTGGACCTTCTCTTCGAGCCCGCCGACAACCTCGGTGCTGGCGCGGGCGGCGCCCCACCGCACCAGCACGGCGGCGTTGCGGGCCTCGACGCCGTCGCGTTCGCGGCCGCCCAGGGCGTGCTCGGCGCGGACCAATTCCTCGAACCGGCTACCCAACTTCTGTTGTGCGCTGTCGTGCCAGTCGGCTGCCGTGGCACCGGCATCGCGGTGCAGCAGAGACAGTTGTAGGAGCTCCGTCTGCAGGCGTGCCGTCTCGGCCGAGATGGCGACGTTGGACGGGAGCTTCGAGGGCGAGGGTGGCGCCAGGAAGGTTGAAGTAAGAGGTTTGGGGGCGTGTGACTTCAGCGGCGAGTAGTGCTGTTGGTTATTGTTGAAGGCCGGGCGGTTCGGGCCGGTGGCGGATGGGGGCGCGGCAGCAGTTGCGGCAGAGGATGTCGAGGCAGAGACCCGGTGGCCCGCGCCGCGGGCCTGCAGTGTTTGAGAGCGTGTGGTGGGTTTTGTAGAGGATGCCACCGAGGCGGCGGTCGAGACACGGGAGGTCGGCGGCTTGAGGGTGGTGGCGGCGGTGAGGCCCGTTGCTGTGGACTTGGCTCTCGCGTGTCCCACGGTTCTTGACCTGGCGGTGGCGGTGGATGTGGACGAAACCCCCCCTGAACTCGATGGCCGTTGGGCCGAGGTTGAAGACTCTCGGCTTGCGCTTCTTACATTTGCAGAGGCAGAAGGTGCATGGCGTACAGAGGGTGCCCTTCCCAAAGGCTTTGCCGCCGCCGCTGCCGCTGCCGCCGTGTTTTCGGCCGTGGTCGGGGTCGGCCGTCTCGTCGCGGGGGGCCCATTCCTGCTGGAGAGAATACCGGATAAGGGCGCCCTACCAGCTCCCGTTATTGGCGGGGTTGATGAGGTTATGGTTGATGTCCTCGTCGGGTTCGTTGTTCGAGGTCGGGTGCTTGCAGACGTAGAGGCAGTGGTAGTTGCTGACCGCGTCAAGGGTTTGACCTGTGGTAGGCGGCTGGGCGATGCTTTGCCAGGGTCATTGGTGGGCGCGGAGGTTACTTTGTTTTCCTTTTGGTTCGTAGTCCCGGCACTGATGGTAGCAGGTTTGCGTAGGGATCGAGTCCGACCCAGGCCAGAGGTCGACGACATTGTGAACAAGGCAAGGAGGCCGACGTGGTCGACATAGAGGGGGGAGGAAAGCAGATGGCGTACCTCAAGTAGTGGGTGGTATTGAAGGGCAGATGCGGAAATGGAAATCTACCTAACCTTACTACATACTTAGATGGAGTGATGAATGCCATGTCATGCCAGGGCCCTTGCTGCCCTTGCGGCCCTTGCTGCCCTGCCGATCTCCGCTGTAGCATTGGCGTGCCCGCCCCCGTAGCTTCAATGTTCAATGTTCAATGTTCAATGTTCAATGTTCATTGTTCATTGTTCGATGTTCGATGTTGCTGTTTACCCCACTGAAGTGCCGGGCCTGACGGGCTTGGGGCACTTTTGAGGGGGCTGGTTTGGGGGACCGACAACCTGCCAGGGTTCGCTAAAAGCAGCACACTTCAGGTACCAACCGCCCTCCGTTTTAGGCCGAAACATGGCGGTCAACTTCCTTCAATTACTTTTAGCACATCAGCATCAGGGCCGCAATCCTCGATGTAGGTAGGTGCACTTGAACATACATTTGAACATTGCATACATTACATACATGACGCAAGGTATACTGTAGTGTAGTTTCTAGGTAGCCTATCGCCCCAAAAATCCGCTGTCACGTAGGTAATCTAGAGTAATGTATTCCGGAATAAACCGCAGTCGGGTAACAGAACCGGGGGCGATGGATTATCAACGACAGAGGGTCGGAACCAACAGAGTAGCTTGTAAAGGAAATCGATGACAAGACATACGATACGATATGTCATTAACGCAATCGAGTACCGTGCCACGTCCCCACGCGGTAAGTGCATACTGCTGGCTGCTTCCTTCTCTCTATTGTCCCATGTCATCCGAGAGCACCTCGCCAGAGATGAAATCGGACACACGGAGGAAAACCATCGATGGCGCCGGCGTATAGACAATCCTTCGGTCTGGTATACGTCTCCAAACCTACCTACTCTAAGACATTCATGTCTAGTCAACTTAAACAATTCCTGACAGCGCTGTGGGCATCTCGTTGTCTCGCTCTCCTTACCCTAACCCTGCTCGGCGGCTCTACCGTTGGGGGTGCTCACCACCGTCGTACCTCGTTGTTGGACAGTTTCTCCAAGCAAGCTGGAAAACGGGGTTGCTTGCACGGGAAACCCGATGAGTTCAGGTCAAGTTGATTTCATTACAATTGAATCAGGGAAAAAAAAAAATCAAAGTGTCATTTGGTATCCATTGTCCCCTTGAAAAACGCCTTGTTTCGTAATATATTTTCCCTCCTATGCCTCCTCCTTGGTGCCGGCCATGGCCTGAAGCATGCCCAGCACCACGCCCGTATCCTTGTGTTTCTCCAAGAGGTCCCGACAGCGCGGGCACACCCGCACCGAGCAGGTGGTGCAGACGAAGCGGGTATCGCGGTCCTCGACGTGGCAGGTGGCACACGCGATGGAGTGCGCCGCGTTCTTGGTACGGATGAACCCTTGGTGGTCTCCGAGGCATTTCATGTGGCTGGGCCTCAGGGGCGCCGCCTTGATCACGGGGTACTCGTCCAGGATGGGCCGGTCGTGGCGACGGAACAGCATGATGGCGTTCGTCAACTGCGACTGCTGCTCGGCCGAGAGCGGCGTCGGCTCGCGTAACAAGACCTCCTCGCCAACCATACTGAGAGAGGGACGTGTGCGGGGGGCGGGGGCCCCATGGGGAGCCAGCTGCCGGCGAGACTGAGGAGCAGTAGACGTGGGTGAAGGTCCCCCTGGGGGTAAATCGTTTACTGTCACAACGATCTTCTCCTTTGCGGGCACTTGGGCCTGCTGCTGCTCAAATTGCTCGTGCGATCGTTGCGTGCTGAGGATGGGACCCATGGGGGAATATGCCTTCAGCTGGTGCTCGTTGGACTGAGATACGTCATGTCGTTGGCGTGGCATTGGCTGTCCATCGCGGGGCAAGTTGGGCTGGGTGGCTTGATCTCGGCCATCAGAGTTTCGCGTAGAGTTCGGACGTCCGACAGCTTGGGATGAACCTTGGCCACGTTGCGAAGACGGATGAAGCTCAGGCGATGACAGGGGTGACACAAAGTCTGGGTTGCTGGGCGCGGGTGCCTTATGCACTGCCACCTCGGGCGCCTTGATTACTTCCTCCTCGGGGGCTTCAGGGACAAGTGACTTCGGGGTACCCGGCTCCCTCCTGGTCCGGGCCACCTGGTCAGCGGCAGCCTTGACGGAAGCTGCAAATTTCTTCATCTTTTCATCTTCGTCGAGCCCGTTGTGCGAAGATGCAACAGTTGGGGGCGGCGGAGCTGGGCGAATATTGCGTCCGGGTAGGCCTCCTGTTGATGACTTAGGGGGCAAGGGTGATGCCCCAGTGGTATTCGATGTTGCACTCTTGGGGGGCAAAGGCGGTCCAGTGATCGGTTCTGAAGTTAATGAGGTTGAGCCGGTTGAGCCGTGACTAACAGTCAGTGTGAGATCAGGTACAGTTATGCTAGCATCTGATTTTGCTGCCCGGCGCTGCCACACTGTCTGTGAACCGTTGGCGGGTGCAGACGGGGATGGCGATGTAGTTTCCGAATCGTTTGTTTTCGTCAATGGAGGTGAGCCCCGGGGGGTGGCGGGTGCTGTTGGCGGAAGGGCGAATAGCGAACTAGCGGGCGCTGTTGTGGTCGACGATGTAGCTTCCCCGGCCATAGCTTTTGCAGAACGAGGGGTTGCCGGCAGCCCACCACGAGGATTCGCCGGCAGCCCCAGAGTTGGACTGCCACCCCTTTTTGTATCCTTGGCCGGGACAGGCGGCTGTGTTTGTCGTGTGCCATTTTCCAGTTGGTCGCTGGTTTTCGGGAACTCATCTTCATGCGGGTTCCCCGTATAGTCGCCCAGGGTCTCAAAGAACTTTGTCCTTGAGTCCGGCGCAGCATGACGCTCCGGTGAAAGAGACGCTTCACTGTCATTTGTGGCTACGCTCCCCTGCGACGACCTATGCACAGAGTCCATCGATGTGTTAGTTGCACTCGAGTATGCAGACAGTATACTCGAGATGGACGACACTCGTTTCAGTTTCCTTGGAGTCGACGACGCGTCCTTCCCCTGCGGCGCCAACTCTGGCACGGCTGTCGTTGCTGCTGCTGCCAGTGGCTGGCCGACAGCCTTCCTGGGAATGGCATTCATCTTTTTGGGGGTAGTTGGAAGCTCCTTGTGCTGAGGCGGAAGCGCCGGTAACGGGGGAGTGTCCTTTGCTAGGTTAAGCCGGGCACCAACGCTGCTCTTCCGAGGAGGGAAAGCTGTGGATGAGGATGGTAGCTGTGGTAACGATGGCAGCTTTCGGGGTATTTTGAAGGGGCCTGGGGATGGGTTTGGGGATGAGGATGGGGATGATATGTTTGATATATTTAAACCGTCGTGTATACCAGGTGGGGGGGCCGGCAGGGCTTTGGAAAAGCGAGAGCGCCCCGTTCTAGGGGTCTGGAGCGAGGTTGTGTCCATTATAGAGGGTTCGTCTGAAGTAGACAGGCATGAAAGAGGCGAAGTTGGTTGCGTGGTTGGGCCCTTACAGCAGACGTTCGTTCATGCTGGTCCTGCAATGCAATGTCTTCTCCGCAAGCACAAGGAAAGAAGAAGGGTAACCCTTAACCTTAGGCACAGTCCCGCTGTAAAGAATAAATAAAGTAGCCGGTGTGTTGGATGTTCACCTCCCTCATACACCCGCGGCGGCGAGAACCCTGTCAGCCCGCTCCTCTTTCTTCTTTTTCGCCCGCCCGACCTGCCCTGCCTGCTTACAGCTAGCAGTGCTTGGAGTTGGAGGGAACCCAGCCCAGATGCCAGGCTGCCAGGCTGCCAGGCTAATGCAGGTACCGGCGACTGGATGGAGGCCATGAACTTTGCCCGCAAATGGGCGAATGGGTGGGCCAGTGGAGAATGGTGCTCACAAGTTCTGCACAAGCCCAGGTGCCAGGTGCCAGGGATCCTGAGCCCTGCGAGATATGCGAATGGACTCCTCTTACCAAGTATGTCGTCCTCGGCTCCGTCATCATAAGCAATTCCGGACCAGTCAAAGCACGTCCTCCAGGGATCATCTGAAACAGCCTAGAATATATCGAGAGACGCGACCGATGGCAAAGTCTAAATTGAACCTGGCAGGGCATGTCGCGTCATCTTTCCTCAGCACCCTTGACTTTTTCCGTAGCACACCTCATCACTACATAATGAAAAGAGGCTTGCAGAGAATTGCGAGTCTAAGTTGGAGTCGTGATGTGATTATCATCGCATTGGACTATGTGTATGTATGGTATCTGTTGACACTTTCATCGGGCAGAAAATTTTAAATAATCGATAGTCTCAGAGTCGGAGATATATAACGGGAAGATCTTAGTCTTTCCCGACTGCTGGAATGAGACAATAACAACCAACGGTTATCGGTAGGGAGGGAGGGTCAGAACGGGGCGCCCTCTAGCGTAGGGACAGACAGAGAGGAAGGAGAAGTGATGAATTATGAATGCAGGTCTACAGGGGAGGCAGGGGAGGCAGGGGAGGCAGTATTGTGCGACAGCAGCATCATCACTTTTTTTTCCCTCCCCCCCTCTTCTTCTTTTCCCCTTTCTCGGGCGGGATTGTTCTCAAGCGAAGATCCTGGGGATCATCAGACCCTATCAGCAGCCCACGCTCACTGCCAAGGCGTGCAAGGACCAAAGGCTTCTGCCAGCTCAGCTTGCCCTGCCTGCCTGCCTGGTTCTACACGTAAGTAAAATGTTCTGCCACAGATCGGCTCAACTGGGTTGCGCGTTCCAACTTCAGGAAGACCCTGTCTCCGCCTATTTTTGTACATGTCAGTTTGTACAGCCTCGATCCTTGCACACTACACCTTGGTACTATGTATGATAAGTTGCTAAGCCCTGGCCTACTGTAACTCCTAGAAGCTGAATAGCCGTTTGGATAGTAAGCGCGAGTCCACTGGTCAAGATGCGAAACCTGAAAACTTGTGGACTAAATCATGCGATGAACGTTTGGACTCTGCCGTGTCTGCATACGGCACGACGGGTATGCAGTTGCGAGCTTGGCTGCTTGGTGCTTGGAGCCAGGTGGTACCCAGTCTCCGGTCAGTATAACCTAGACTCCCTAGACCATTGTTTCGTTCTAATGACACATGTGGAAGCCCCGAAAGATTCTTTGGCGAGTTCTACTCGCTCGGCCGGGGCTTAGGCTTAGAGAAGCGAAAGCCGCCAATGTGAAAGAAATCGGCAACTGAGTGCTTACCAACGTGGCCCAGCCGGCAAGATCGGAAATCACCATGCGGGTTGCAATGCACATGCACATGCACATACAATTAATTACATTGCTACCGGATATCATCAAACTGTTGCACACATGATAAGTACTTCAGGTAAATACATGTGATAATCATGACAGAGCCGTCACACGGTTGGAAATTGAAATTTCAGTTGGCAAGCCATCAACTGAGCGGGATGCCGCGCCGTAATTAGTCGTAGCTGGCTTGAAGGATCCGTCCCTGCATGCGTATCGGTATCTGTTCTTTTCACATTGGCCTTATCAATCTGCAATGCTTGATCGGATGGCGCGTGAAGAGAATCGCTGCAAAGGGACAGGACGGGCCAGGCTTCACCTTTCAATGTTCCGACTTTCGCCCTTGAAGCATGTCCACACCGAGTACAGGGATATACACATCCATGTGTGTGTGTGTGTGTGTGTGTGTGTCTCTCTCTCTCTCTCTCTCTCTCTCTCACTCACTCTCTCCCCTTCTCCGAGTGTGATTGATTGATGTGAGGTTACATGTACTTTCGGGTCAACACTGATCAATCGGGAGCCGGCAGGGCAGTAACAGGGTGCCATCGGCATTGGTTTGCGCATATCCGATATCAATATCAGTAACGCCCTCCCTCCCTCGGCGGGGAAGCTCCTGCATACGACCCCGGCGTCGGAGCTGTGCGAAATACAGGTACTGTAGGTAGACAGCTAAATAGATAACTCACCTACTCTCAAAGACCGAATGAAGATCAAGCCAATTGATTGATTATCGAATCACCAGGGTGCTCTTTATGCTACCCGTACAGCCTTGCGCAAGCATGACAACCTCCCAGCATGTCCCTCGAGATGTCGCCACCACAGCGTCCGAAACTGCGCCGTTGCTGGGCCTGACCGCTCCCGAGCAGAGCGATGCAACAGCAATGGGAGTACCAGCAGCCGTACCCGTCCCCAAGACCAGCGGCAGCCATGGCACGTTCAGCCGTGACGCAGCGGACCCGGGGCTGACCAACGGAGCCGGCCATGCCAACGGTGCCAATGGCGCCAATGACGATGAGCCCAAAATCAAAGTGAACATGGTTCGGCTGCTTCCGGCTCTGGCCATAGGTGTGAGTAGCTGGCCAAGAGGGCATTACAGCCCGACATCTCATCAATTGAAACAAACGCGCGCGCGCGAGAGAGAGAGAGAGAGATACAGCATACAATCTAACATGAACGCGTGGGCAGATATTCCTCGTGGCTATGGATCAGACCCTAACCATCGCTACGTACGGAAAGATGGGTAGTGATTTGAATGCTTTGAACAACACGAGCTGGATCGCAACCTCGTAAGCGCACGCCCGGTGGGAGAAGTACCATCTGGAAACAATACATGGTACCAGGCAAGCCAACAAGACTAACCATGAGACAGCTATTTCCTCACTCTAACCACGTTCCAGCCTCTATACGGCCGGCTGAGTGACATTTTCGGTCGAAAGGTATTACAATGTGTATCTGACCTACAGGATACCTACTAATCATGAGTTCTATAGGAATGCCTCCTCTTTGCATACTCTGTCTTTGGCATCGGCTGCCTAGGCTGTGGGCTAGCTCAGGATATCGTTCAACTGGTAAGTTAGGGTGTTCGAGGAAAGGGTGTTTGACTTTCCCCCACTTGTGTGAAGAACTCCGATGAACTGACCCCGAGCGTTGCAGTGTATTGCTCGTGGGGTGGCCGGTATGGGCGGCGGTGGTATGAACGCTATTGTGTCGATCCTGGTGACCGACCTTGTTTCGCTGCGCGACCGCGGCGTGTGGCAGGGCTACATCAATGTCGTGTTTGCGGCGGGCATCGCCTCGGGGGCCCCCATCGGCGGGCTGTTGGCCGACTCGATCGGCTGGCGCTGGGCGTTCGCGGGTCAGTTCCCCATCGCGATAGTCGCGTGGATTGCCGTCTTTACCGTGCTGCAGTCGCCCGGGGCGGACGACGATGTGAAACAGCACTGGATGCAGAAGCTCCTGCGCATCGACTTCCTGGGCGCCTTTGCCTTGTCCGCCGCCGCGTTCGTCCTGCTCTTCGGCCTCGACAACGGCGCCAACGAGGGGTGGGGACGCCCCATCACCGTCGTGCCGCTTGCACTGACGCCCGTCTTGTTTGCCATATTCATCTTCATTGAGGTCAAGATCGCGACCGACCCCTTCGCCCCCGGCCACGTCATCTTGAACCCCCCACTACTCGCGGCGTACGGATCTAACTTTTTTGGCGTCGCGGCCCAGATGGGTGTGCTCTTCTTCATTGCCATGTTCTACCAAGCGGCCATGGCGCTCACGGCCACGCAATCCGGCCTCATGTTCGTTCCTAGCACCGTACTCGGGCTGACGGGCTCGCTCGGCGGGGGGCTCGTCATGAAGAAGACGGGCAAGTACTATGGGCTTACACTCACCGGGTACACCATTCTGCTCCTCGGTATTGTACCCATGGTGCTGTTTACGGGGGCCTTGACCAAGTCCGTGGCCGGTGTTGTTATTGGAATGTCGATTCTCACACTAGGAGCAAGTATTTGTAAGTTGCGTTCATCCATACCCCTTTCCACACAACCTGTCTTGGCAAACCATCTCTCCTACTGGTACTTGTCAAACATCGAACACTAACATGGAGACTCCTGGTACCAGCCATCACCACGACGCTCATCGCCATCATCGCCAACTGCGCCCCGGAGGACATGGCCATAGCTGTGGCCTGCTCCTACCTGTTCCGCTCGCTCGGCACCACTATCGGCATCAGCCTGTCCACGGCGGTGCTACAGCAGGTCCTACGCACGGAATTGGCAGCACGGCTCCAGGACGGCGGACGCGCCACCGAGATCGAAGAACACGTGCGCCAGAGCCTCGATTACATATGGACCTTGCCGCCGCGGACCGCCGAGACCGTCCGCGACTGCTACGCCGTGGCTACCACGTGGGCTTTTTTGCCCATCGCATTGTTGGCAAGCCTGTGCCTGATCTCCACCACCTTCATCCACGAGAAGAAGCTGGACCGGTAATAATTGCCCCTACCATTGACGCAGAAACGGGCGCCATGTTATCTGTTGCTGCCAGGAAGCGTTGCACGCCTGAGAAGAAAACCCGGGAGCTGTGCAGCTTATAGCCCTCAAAGTAACAGTATTTATACTATGGTATTTTGAAGCTGCCGATAGGAACATTACATGGATTCCATGTATAGCTGGAATAATTGCCAGGTTCAAGTAGCTTCTCACGCCCTCCGAAAATATAACATTGACTCGAACTGTGTTGGGAATGCTGTGCTAAGTGAACCCCGAATTTATGACGCTCAAGTGCGATAGCAACGATAACATGGGGTGAATATTTCTTTATTTCTATCATAATCTCATAAGGCCATGCCAACGTCTCCGTAGATGCGAAGTAATACCGATCAGTCAGCCCTTTGCCGGCTGTATTTTGATTTCCCGTCTAAAAGTATTAAAAACCAAAGTCATCGCCGTGACCCTCAACGGGAGAAAACCAAAAGAGAGTCTTAGAATTCACGCAGTGGGGATGTGAAAGCCAGCCATCGCAAGCCACTCCATGAAGCTCGACAGTGCCAGCCCAGAGAAGCTTCAGTAGTGAGATACTTCTCCGATGCAAGTGTGTTGACTGATGAGGCCAACATGGGTATTTGCACTACCCCCAAGGCGATGTATCTCGTCGACGACCGGGTGGAATCGCCGTGACGTCGAAATGTATCAAGAAACAACATTTGCGAAGACGCGGCGAACTTGCTGTGATACAGACTACAAAGCGCTTCGATGGATTCACAGGAACCCACGTCGGGGGAAGCTGACCCCCTCCACAGCCGGGTTGTCGACAAACCAGCTGCAGCGCTCTCCGGTCGCCTCGTTCACCAGTGCGCAAGGCAGACCGTTGCCCTTTTCAAAGATCTCCTTCATGATCTCCTTCTTTCCGCCACCGGTGGCGACAAATGCGACCTTGACCGAGTGTGTGACGACTGGCAGCGTCAGAGTAATTCGCTTCGGCGGCGGCTTAGGCGAGTCCTCAATTGGGGCAACCCAGGCGCTCGTCTCCCGCAGAAGGGGGTGGCCGGGGAACAGACTACAGGTGTGGCCGTCGGGTCCGCTGCCGAGGAGGAGCAGGTCGAAGATGGGCAGCTTGACCGAGTCACGACTGGCGAAGGAGCGGACGAGCAACTGCTCGTACTGATCGGCCAGCTCCTGTGTGTCGTCCAGGTGTTGCGTGTCAATGGGGTGGACGGTAGGTTGGCCGAGGTTGGCGGGGATGTTGTCGAGAAGCTCCTTCTTCAGCAGACAATAATTGCTGTCCTCATGGTCGAGGGGCACGGCGCGCTCGTCAGCGAAGAAGATCTCCCATTTGTCGAATCGGATCTTGTCTTCGTCGGAGGTGGCTGGTGCCAACAGGGCCTTGGCGAGGACTTTAGGCAGGGAGCCACCAGAGACCCCGACCTTGAAGGCACCGTGACGAGTCAGGCCGGCGTTCTGGCAAGATATAACGTAAGCACGCAGAGCGGGTGCCAGCTCATCCAGGCCGGGGAAGGCGAACAGGCTGGGTTGTTTGCCGGGCATTGTGTTGATGTGGGTTGGGAGGGTGTTGAGCGCAGTGATGGTGGGCGTGGCGGGTGTGACGACGGGTAGAGGTGATTTTTATTTATTTTGGGTTTGGTCTTTCGTGGGCTTGCAGGAATTTTAAGAGACTGAAGCTCCACCAATGCAAGTAGTGGGCAGGAAGGTATGCAGTGATTTTTGGCAAGTATCGTGGGACCTCTTTAAACAAGTCAGGTTTTGGGTGTCGGACTGGGACAAGGAGGATGGAGGATGGACAGAGAGCAATGGAGTCTCGATCGGCCGTTTGAGCTGGGGAGACATTACCTTGTGGTGGTGACGATGGTGGGGTGACGGAGCGGTAATATTTTTGGAGCTACCTTCCTTGCATTGCGACACTACAACGACCCACGATGATTATCGATAACAGCCGGCGGGACACGGAATACAGCGATGAGCCTGCCGTACCGTACGTTACAGAAGGGATGCCATTCAGGCAGCCAGGCTGTCAGACAATCAGACAATCAGGCAAACAGGCAATCAGCACAGTACAGCACAGCACATGCATGTACAGATTGGGTATAGTAGGTATATATGCCCTGTAAGTGCGTAAGTAAGTGCGTAAGTAAGTAAGTAAAGTAGTACCAATAGATAGGTAGGCGTGTAGGTCGTAGATTACGCGCGATACAACTGTTCAGGTCGAGGAGATCGCTGGCAGGGTGGGGGGAGGGGGGTTTGAGGGCTACATTTTGATGTAATCAGCAGAATGACGACGGTACTGAGGTATGTATGTATATATGTATATTAATAAAACGTGGGAGCTACTAACTTAGTCGTAGTTGTCCCACCAAGTGGAGCGTTGGCCATTCATGTGGGTGGATGGACGCTACGGAGTACGACGTAGAGTGGTCGCAAGTCAAATCGCAACACTGGCCAACTGGCTGGCGGGCGGACTTTGCAGACTTGACTTTGGAGTAGATGTTTCAAGCTTCATCAGCTCGATTGATAACCCGACTCTCGGCCGGATCCTGCTCTACGTCCTTACATCTAATTCCTTCCATACAGCCGCGCTCTCTCTCCTCTGGACGAGGTAAAGATGGCCGGCCTGTTGCTGAACCTCGAGGTTATGAGATGTATGGCACATACATGGTCCGTCGGTCAAGTGCAGGACGTGGGGGACAGCGTACCAGCGTCCCTAATGCAACCCACCCAAAGCCCCTACTACGGCCAGGGAATTATCGGGGGATTGCACGCTGCAGGGTCCGACCATTGTTGACCTGCGCAGCATTCACGTCATTAGCCGTGCCGTAGGCGAAGAAAACAGAAGAAAGCTCATCGATGGAAACCAATCGAATACAGGTTCAAGGTTTGGATGGTTCTGGTTCTGGTTCTAGAAATAACTCTAATACACAATGTTGCACTCCGGTCGCGGGCCGAATTCCCTACGTGTACCACATTGATGAATTTTACATGTCGTGAATCGATTGCTGGGATTTTATTTCGTCATTTTCTCTGATTCTTCCCACCTAGCCATTTTCACTTTCCACCTGCCTGCTTATCTCGGACAGCGAAGCCTCTAATTCGGACCGCATGCCGGCTACTGCTGACCCTTCCCGCCACGCCCGCTTCAATTGGATCCGCCGCGGTGATCTTTACTAATATCTTAGTGGTGGCGGCAGCAGCGGTCTGCGGTCTGCGGTCTGCGGTTTGCGGTGTGTACGTTGTACTGCTAGACTGTTCTGCAATCGGGATGGAACATCCCACATGGTGCCGCTGAGATTCGTTAGGTATGGACTGGTATTATTCTGCGATTAGTGCCCGACACGTCTAACCTACTGTAATGCCTGCTCCGACTATTCCTCTTACCTTGGTTGGGATCGACAAGTCCCTCGCTATGCAGACCATGTCCTGTAATTCAATAACTGTACATGCTTATTTGTAGGAAACACTTCTGGAAATTCTTATTAATCATGGACGTCTGCACGTTCAAATTGCCCACCGACAGTGGACCTTGAAAACCTTGAAATGTGATACCGAAGTGTACATAGCCTAGAGAGAAGTGCAGTATCCAAGTACTCCAACTTTGAGAACTAATAACTAAATTGGAAATATTGAAACATAACATAATGCCGCCTACCTTCCATGCGATTTCTCAATTTTGACTTGGGAGGAACGCGGTTCGTGATCATTTCTACAATACTTCGGATTCTCTTCAACGGTCAACCTGTGTTTCTTGGCAAAGCAAGCCACTTACTTATTCAGCCGCGCAGGTTCACCTCTGTCGATTCGACTGACAGCCCCATTTGGCACGATGGCTAAACGAAAGCGACATTCTTCCAAGGGCGCTGAAGGACACGCAGTTTCCTAGAACGAAGCTGCGACCAAGAAGCAACCATCTGAAACCAATACTAGAGACCATCCGAATAAGCAGCCAAAGCATGACGCATCTAGCGGCTATGAGGAACAAGTTGAAGCACTCCAGGGCAGCCCAAGTGTTGGCTATGAGCACCTGGAACCAATGACACGAAATCTTATCAGCGGCACAAGCGGCTCGGAAAACACTCTCCGCCTGAACAGCAAACAGAAGCGCTTGGAGAAGCAATGCCACAAGCATTTTGACGTACTGGACGAGCGTCTGGCAGGCGTAAACGCCGGGCACTATGCCATGACAAGCAAGTCACTTGGATCAGATGTAGCCCATTCCTATCTCCAGGATCTTGAGCAAATACGTGAGCCTCAAGCCGCCGAATCTGGATCGGGCACAGCTTTGGGCTCAGCATCGACAGCCGTCTCCAACTCTGAACAGGACAATGGATGCAATCATTCACATCCAACCTCGTCGGGGATGTCCCTGGAATATGACTACGCAATGTTAGCTCTGACCCCAAATGCCAGGCCTTTGAATGCGCCAGGGCAAAGCGCAGGTGCATCTGACAATATGCAAAGTGGGATCTCGAGGGATAAGAAGCAGTCATCATTTCCCACTGGAGAGACTTTTCAAGGCAGATGGGCAGATATTTCACACAGGCCTCTTGCAGGTACATCCACGGCCGTCCCCATTCCCGTCCGGGCACCGAGTACTCCCGATTCAGGACCTGACCGGCGGCGCACATAATTTGCACCAGGGCCTGAAGCACCAAAATCTTTCACCAGCTATGCGCCATGCCCTTCCACGCCCAACAGCAATGAATCCGAAGGGCAGAAAGGCTATGAGACCCTACCAACAAGTTCACAGAAGAAGCAGCGAAGACGGTCTTATACCAAGCGGATTGGGGAGTCCACGACCCCTATCCCACCTCCTACCGTGCCCCTGTTCAACACACGAAATGCGCCGAGGGGGCTCTCAATATCTGTTGCGCCTGCCACGTCGAATGGTCCAAGCAAGTAAGACCGACCCCAGGCCTGTCTGTGCTCGAGGCGGCATGCGATGGTTGGCCATGGCAGCGGCGGAGCTAGGGCATGAGACAAGCGGGAACCGACATTGACCGCCTTCGTCGAGGCGCTTACTTCATGATGGTGTTGAGGAATTCCCGTGCAAGGGACGGCTTCTGGAGGCTTACCTACTACTATGTGGATATGTGCAGTCTGCTTCGTCTCTCTACTCAAAGCACAGTTCCAAGCCATGGATTACGCTTTATAACAGCTGATGCTGACCGGGGGGACGCGTCGGATGTGAATCCGTAGATAAGGAATCAAACAAAGGTATATAGCATACATCAGACTGGCCTGGTGATCCAAGTGTTGTGCTGTGATGCCGGTCAAGTTCAATTGAGCTGATTTGTTCCCTCCTAGCCACATTTGATCCGCTTATATGAGTATGTATGGGTATGGGGTACTGGACATACCCCAGTTTTCAGTTACTGCGGGTTAATGCTAACCGAAGGTCCCACTTGGCTCTAGGTTACAAAACGGCGCCGCCAATGGCATCTCATCTGATTCTCATCAAGAATCAACAGCCAAAATGAAGACTTTCCATGCAGAGGAAGGTAAGCAGCCTGGATTTGGACGAGAATTGGACGAGACGCATGATGGTCAAACTAACCAGGCTTTTAGTGGCGAAGCACACCTCACCCGACAGCTGTTGGGTCGTCTTGTATGGCCATGTATACGACGTGACGGATTTCCTGTCCTCTCACCCGGGAGGCTCCAAGGTCATCCTGCAACTGGCTGGCAGAGATGCCACAGAAGAATATGACCCTATCCACCCCCCGGGGACATTAGAGGATAACTTGAAGCCAGAAGCCAAGCTGGGCAAGATCGATCCTCAGACATTGGTCAATTCCACGAAACCGGCAGTCAAGGAGGAGAGAAATGATGAGGTTGATCCTCCGTTGGAGAGTCTGCTGAACCTGAACGAGATCGAAGAGTTGGCCACCAAGAAGATGTCGAAGAGAGCTTGGGCCTACTACTACTCGTCCGCCGACGACACATGGTCCAAATCCAACAACAACCTAGTTTATCGCAATATCCTATTGCGGCCAAGAGTGTTTGTCGACTGCACGGCATGCGACTCATCCACTACGCTGATTGGCACCAAGGTAGGCCTGCCGTTATTCGTGGCCCCGGCTGCGATGGCGAGGCTAGGCCATCCCGACGGTGAGCAGGGCATCGCGCGAGCCGCCAGCAAGTTTGGTGCGTTGCAGATTATCTCCAACAACGCGTCGATGACCCCAGAGCAGATCGTCTCCGACGCTCAACCCGGCCAGATGTTCGGCTGGCAGCTATATGTCCAGAACGAACGAGCCAAGAGCGAGGCCATGCTAGCGCGGATCAACAAGATGTCGGACAAGTTCAAGCTCATTTGCCTGACTTTGGACGCCCCGGTTCCTGGGAAGCGTGAACTGGATGAGAAGTCCAGCTTTGTCAACACTGCCCCGGTAGCGGCAGCGACCAAGGCGGGAGACGAACCGAGCCGCCCGGGTGGTGGTGGGGTGGGACAGCAGCTTTTCTGGGGCACCGCTGCGGATCTTACATGGAAAACCACTTTGCCCTGGCTGGCGAAACATACGGACCTACCTATCGTCCTGAAAGGCATCCAGACACATGAAGACGCCTACTTGGCAGCCCAGTACGCTCCCCAGGTTCAAGCCATCATCCTTTCGAACCACGGAGGCCGCGCGCTGGACACGGCGCCACCGGCCATCCACACGCTGCTCGAGATCCGCAAGTACTGCCCAGAGGTTCTCAACAAGATCGAAGTGTGGGTGGACGGGGGTATCAAGCGCGGGACCGACATTGTCAAAGCGCTGTGCCTTGGAGCCAAAGCCGTGGGTATCGGGAGAGCTGCTCTCTTCGGCTTGGGCGCGGGTGGCCAAGCCGGCGTGGAGCGAGTATTCGAAAGTAAGCCAAAGAGGCGATCATTCCGCCTCCTCACCTCTATGTCTTTCTCTGCCTACTGACACTTATGGAACAATGACAGTCCTAAAGGCCGAAATGGAGACGTGCATGAAGCTCTTGGGAGCAAAGGATATCTCTGCACTTGGCCCCCAACATGTGAGTCCTTTAACCTCGCCTTTCAGTAAAGACTTCTTCCTTTTCCTAAACGCTTGCCAACCTGACGGACTACTGTAGATCAATAGCAGAATGGTGGAGAGGGATATTTACGATGGCGCCGCGGGGCTGGACAAGATGGGGCTTTGGACGAAACCCAAGCTATAGGCACACGGAAGCGCACTTCACCTAATACTAGGCTGTTGAATTGGTCTCATCATCTAGTCAAGTGTACGCCAACGCTTCTCTCGAGAGCAAGGGTCGAGTGAGCATGTTCACAAGCTTTTTTTTTTTTTTTTTTTTGGGGGGGGTGGCGGGGGTTAGTAATTGGTCCCCCA
>QUSE01000016.1:823116-919632 GCA_006508115.1 Apiospora malaysiana
CGCCCCCCCCGCCCGCCTCCCCCCCCCCCCCCCCCCCCCGTTCGTACTTGATCAGCCATAAGCCGTGGAAAACTCCAGCTAGAAAAAGCCTAGTTTTCCGTTGGCGTATTAGGGGAAGGAACAGTATTGCCTGTACTAACCGTAGAGTAGAGGGTTTAATTACGTTGAATTAGTATGCGTTGGAATAGGGGTAGTCCTTGTGCTGTTTCGAGAAGGACGGGTGTATGCCCGTGTTTGGAGGGGCCGAAGGAGATGCTATCCGCTATACGGGCTAGGTGTACCTTTCTCAGATTATATCAAGACTGTGCGGGGAAAGAAGCTTTCCGTCTTGCCATGGCATTTGCTGGGAGAAGACCCGGCATCAATTAAACTCTGATCCTCGTACTCTACCGCCGCCGATGAACGCCAGTCGATGGACGCCAGCCAATGGTCCAGTCGAACGAACCCCTGGAGAGATGAACTCTTGCCGCATCTCCTTACATACTCGCTTACCAGGTTGTAATTGGACAGCCGCCCTGGCTAAATGCCCAGAAGAGGCCTATCGTAATTCTCAGTGCCACGCCGTAACGTCTATAGAACCTGTCCGCGACACTCTGTCATTTATGTGTGGCAAGCACGACGTTAACTGTTAATTCTCACCAAGATGTAGTCTGTAAGTAGGAAGAAAAGAGGCTTGGGCAAGCGCGTCAGGGTCATGCTTCCCGACCCACGCACCCCGTTTGGCAGCCATGGATCATATCTACATCCATGTGTACCTATCTACCTGCCTGCCTGCCTGCCTGCCTGCCTACCTACCTAAGGTAAGGTACTTACTTGTCTACACGTACCCAATCCATGACTTGAAACATTGAGCCTGAGAAGATTTAAGTGAATATAAGAGAGCAATATTCGGACGTCTCGCACGCAACATTCCGGCTGTCGTGGCCCTCTACCCCGTTCCCAGCCTGACTGCTCTTTTCTTTTTCTCGTGTCCCACTCCGATATCTATCAGTGATTCGGTGCGTTGTGCCTCCAAGTACACACCAACGACCGACCAGTGACTGAACAAGATCGAAACCAGCACACCACACACGCCTGCGGTATCCCTGACGTTGCACCGTGTACTTAACTCCAGGCAAGAAATCTCATCATGGCAGGCGGTCCAGGTTCACACAAAAACTCCCACGAAGGCTCGGAATCCAACGCTGGCATCGTTGGTCAAAAGTCGAAGGGAGTCAAGGGCCACCTCAAGAAGTTCTGGTGGATATACCTGGCAGTCTCCACTGCCGTTGTGCTGATCGTGGTTCTATGCATGTGAGTTTTGAAGGCAGTGGGAAACAGAGCCTGTCCTGATTGTTGGCTATCAGCATCTTCGTCGCCGTTCCAAGGATTGCCCAGTCCAAGCTTGACGCTGCCAGCCTCGACATCGACTCGGTTGTCATATCCCAGGTCGAGCCCGACTCATTCAACATGGCCATCAACTCGACTATCCTTGCGAATAACGGCATCCAAGCCACCATCCGGGCTTTCGAGGGTAACATGTACCTACTGTCCGACGGCGATGCAGTGGCCGCAGCCGACCCCTTTGCCAAGTTTCAGTTCCCCGAGGTAGAGTCGTCGGCGGCCGTCATCGTCAATGTCAGCCAGAAAGTGCTGGTGGAGGACGTAGGCTCGCTCGTTGCCTTCAACACGCAGTTGCTCAGCCAAGACTTCGTCAATGTCCGCGTCGAGGGCAACACCCAGATCCGCGTGGCCGGCCTTGCCCGTGACTACCCCGTCAGCTTCCGCAAGGACCTGAGGCTGAAGGCCTTCAACGGGTTCGCGGGGATCAGCGTCTCAGACATCAGCGCCTCGTTGGCCACCACCGGGAACTTCAACGGCACGGTGCATATCCCTAACCCAACCGTCTTCACCTTCGTAATTGTGAGTATGTATATATATATATGCTACCCCAACCCGTTTGTTTTTGCCTCAACGCTGTGCCCATATACGTATGGCATGAACAAACTAACGGTGCCTCTTCTTCAATGACACAGGGTAACACCACGTGGAACAACTACCTCGACGGCGGTGCCAATGTCGGCACCTTGTACATGCCTAACCTGGACATTTACCCGGGGAACAACGACTTCCGTGTCTCAGCAGACATTGCCCAAGTCCCTGTCCTGGCAGCGCTGGCAAAGAAACCCGTCTGCGAGGATCCCCAGGGCGACCTAACGTTCCAGCTCTCGGGCAAGACTGTCGAGAACCACGGCCAGTCCATCCCGTGGCTCGCGAGCGCCCTAGCGGCCCATAACGCCTCCATCACTATGCCCGTCGGCGCAGCGGTTGCCAAAGTTTTGGGATCCCCGGTCTCGTGTTCTAAGAACTGAATTACTCATCAAGACGGGCACTAGAGATAAAAAAAGGCAAGGAGAACTCGCATGTCTCCATGAAGCCGCCACGACTTTTTCGTGTACATATCATTTAACATGTATCGTCGTAAAGACTGATGATGATGATGGTAGCAGGTTGTTTGCCCAACACATATTCCATCTGATTATTTAGAGCGGTTCGTTGCTAAGAGATGGTCGTGTCAGGGGGCTATAGTGTGTTCTTAGTACGATGGTAATCTTGGAGCATCATGGATGCGTTACGGGGAAAATAACATGGAAGACTTGCTGTCTTCGGAACCACTTAGTAAGAGCGACGCCTGGATGGTGGTGTACAGGCCCTGCATTTCTTGGCCCATCACATGTGCTTTGGGTGATGGAATACAAGTTTCCATTTTTCATCAAAAGAAGATGATTCCAACTGGGGACAATGAATTCACCTGGCCCTTTCCAAATCCACTCATAAACCAGAGCCGCACTATAGCTTCGTGAAGGCATGTAACGATCCAAGGATGTCCGAGAATAATGCTCAAGCTCTTACTTACCTCGGTATTTCCTGGCAACCGCCGGACTAGCTTACTACAGTTACCCCTGAAGGACACATACTTGTTTTGACCTATACCGCCCGCTAAGTCCGGGGGGAAATCGGCGTCAGCACCGAAGTAGCTCCGAGGTGAAGGAAGTCTCTATACTTCACATGGTTCTGGCTCCTGCTTGTTGGCTGTACGTCATCGAGAAGGAAGGGCTCGATATCCCGAATAAGGACGTATCAAGGCCTCCAGCCTACTTTGATTGATTGAGCTCATTGCTAGACTGTGCAGTGTGTGGATGGGCGGCCTCTTTATCAAATTGTATCGAGTTGGCATCGCAGCTATGTTACTATATTCGGGCAAACATGTCCGAGGGTTCTCACCACGACCTCTCTCGGCACCGTAGCCGCTATCACCTGCATATCCGGCACACCTGATTGACCATACCCTTGACCGAGCATTGCCTAAGATATGACCTACATCTACTTTCCGAGCTTCATGGCCAGCCAGCAGTCTGCGTACATGGGCATATGCCTGTCTATTGGTACGACGGCAAGCTCACTGAAAATCCACAGGTCTCTGGGAGTTAAGCTTACGGCCCCCAAGACCTAAACAGGCTCGCAAGCTATTGCGGGATCACACCCCAATAGAGTGAGGGGGCGGAGGGGTGGGGTTCAACGGAAACCGCGGGATCAACCGATCCCCCCATATTATACACGGCACACACATCCAATATTCGGTCGTATAGCGCCTTCCAAAACTCTGATGTGAGCGGCAAGTGTCACAGTGTGGTATGGGTCCTTGCAGATGCGAGGATGCCTCTTGCGCTTATCGACCCTGCCATCCTCGGAGCCCGGCATCGTATGTCGAGGGAGTTCTGGGGAGAGGAGGGGGGCGCGCCAATACTCGATCAGAGAGGCACACATCGTACAAGAATTTTGGAAGCCACCCCAACAAAGCAAATCACCCGCTCTGCAAACAACATGGGCTCAGCCAGCCATGGGCGGAGAAGAGACGGAAAAGGAGGCCATGCCGGCGGGCGGCGGTATGCTGCGGCGGGCTCAGGCAGCCATCCTGACTTCAGTGTGACAGGAGAGCCGAGACATCTCGCCTCTGATGGTGTCTCAGACACAAGCAACGAAAGAAAAATAAGAAAAGCCCCTCGACTGTCACATTGGAACTATTTTTTCCTTCTTTTCATGCCGGGCTGCTTACTAGCAACCCAGAAACGTGGGAAAAACGAACGTTGGACGATGCAAGTAGCCGCCGTGACACTCTAACACGACCGACTGTACGCCGCCCCAGGCCATGTCTTGGATTTGGCGTTGGGGGCATAGATTCCACAACGCCTCCTCGGGACCATTCCCGTGTGGATAGATCTCATTTAGGTCTGCCCTGGAAGAGAGGAGGGGGTCAGATCTATGTAGCAAACCCCATGATCATCATCATCGTCATCATCATCCCTTCGAGGATTCCTGGGGTACGTAAACCCGGCTAGCTGCCTTTCGTCTCTCCCTACCCTCGCCACGTCCTGCTGCATTGGTACGGGCTCGGGTTGCCTTTGCAAAGCCCCTCCCAAAGTAGGACGAGTTCGGCGATTGCAGGTAAAAACCTCCTTGGTGATACCATCTCCCCTTACTCCATTTAAGACAGCATATAGCGTGTAGCGTGAAGCAAGCAAGACCCCAAGATCGGGAGCACACATGGTCACGACCACTATCACGTATCAGCTCAGGGGAAGTCCCGAGATTGGACGCTTTTCATCCCTTGATTGGGACTGCTGCGCACACAAGCACCACATTGGCGTCCAAACGCAGGTGCTCACGCACTCACTCACTCGACTCGGACGAAACGGAGAATGGCCATTCTGGGAATCTTTTAGCACACTGCGCGATTGGCTACTGAGAGGGGAGTTGGTGAAACACCGTAGGTGACACCTGTCAGGCTAGCATTATCACGCATTACATAGAGGCCCTATGAACCCACGTAGCTCACACGTGCGAGCCGATCAATTATTTCTGCTTCCTCTCTTGAACGAGGGGCTGCATTCATCAAGTCGTCGAAACCCGGGTATGAAATATGACAAATCGCGTACATGTTTATTGGGCCGCGACATTGCAAAGCTGTCACCTCCTGATCGATCGAAGAATATGCAATGTCACGAACTGGGAATCACCCTGTTGCGTAGGCTGCCGTGGGACAGGGACAACAAGATCCCAGCTAAGATAGCCGAGAAACATCCACGACCCAGGCATTATACTAGTACCGTGATTGCGCTATTGCCGTAAAGATACCTGGTCAGAGCATGCGATGCTGAAATTTGAGGCTTCAGATCAGATACGAGTCATAGAAAAGGAAGGGGGTCACCAAGCTACGAACTCTAGATACGCCCCAGCTCATGCCCACTCAAGAAGCAACGATAGCCTGTCAGGAACCATAGCTATAGCAAGCATTCTATAATACCAATAGTCAATCGCTGGCTGACGCCTTGCCCTCCGCATTTGGCAGCCGCCAGGGGGAACAGGTGTCTGCGAGATCTTGGTTGCAGTCAGCCTGAGCGGCCGATCGGAGAGCGAGTGGACCTGTCAGTCAGCCCGTCCAGCTTGTTTCTTTTTGTGATATCTCAATTGTTACCGCTACTTTGTCGATGATAGCGCAGAATAAGGAGATCCCGGCCATCCGGCGACAATGGTTTGAAGCCTCATCATCGGGGATAGCCAATGACGGATCGCGTGGCTTAGTATACGGCGCGTTATGTAGGCTCACGCCCGATGAACTTGGGACGTCAGATAAGGTTAGCGACGGTGTATCAGATCAGATGACCCGAACGGCTGGGCGCGTCGAGAGGGGGAAAAAAGTTGCTTTCGGGGCCGTATTCTCTCTCTCTCTCTCTCTCTCTCTTTCTGCTTGCCTCCATCTCATTCTTGTGTACTCCTCGGCTGGCATATCAGACATGTCAGCTATCATATTTCGTCGGAAAACCATGGATCTGCGGTGCAGTGCTGCATCTACTTGCTTCTTTCTGCCTGTGTCACCTCAGTAAAGATCACAAATCCCCTGGTCGCAAGAATAAACCGCAGCCGTACTCACTGACAAGCCCAATCATAGCCGTATGGATTTGATCTCACAGCATCCATCCCGAGATCGAAACTCCTAGGGCGACCCCATTTTCTTTGGAGTTGGTAATTAGTTCAAGTCAGATCGCCATGCAGGCAGGCGCATATGGCTGACTGTTCCACGAATGAAACCTCAGGCAAACAAACCACCATAAGATGCGGGGAGGCTCACTGTTTGTCTTCGTGGTATGTACAGTACATCTGGTTCTCTCAAAGCCTCCTGGACACTGGACAGCGATGCGGCAGAGACGTTTGTGCAGCCTGCAAGCCTGCGCCAAGCCTATGGGTCATTCAGCCTTCTGCGGCGACTGTGAACGGAACGGGATAACGAGAAGGACAAGGACTCGGATCATCCATATTTCTTCCCTCATATTGCGCTGACCGGTTGGTTGACCGACCGACAATTATGCGGGTAGTATATGGTGCCGCAGAGGATTGCACGCGCGAAGGAGCCTGACGCTTCCCAATTTGCCATGGATGGATCTTCGGATCCCGTCCATTCATCGACGCTCAACTCGACAACAGTCGGTCATGCATGCCACTAATCTTGCTACATGCACCAGTTCTGGGGATAGGTAGGCGGTAGGTGCAGGTTGGCAGGGCCCCCAACGCCAACGCCAACGCTCACGCCCACGTCCTAAGCCTGCGAGATCTCGCTCCATACCAAGATTTGCATTTGGCCGAGAAGCGGCGGTTTAGCGCTTGCTATGTTGATCCCTGGATGCCACAGTGGGTGGCAGTCTTCATGGCTGCAAGCCCTGTAGGAACGGGACCAGAATAGCACTATGTAAGGGCAATGCTGCATTGCAGTCGAAGAAAAGAAAGACGCCGGCAAAAACAAACAAGTAGATCGCCTCCCCCCCATACTGGACAGCAAAAAGAAAACAGCAAATTGCAATTATCAAACGTACCCGTGTACATGAAGCTTACATGTACGTATACGTGCACAGATGTTGAATGGATAATAGGGCATAAGGACATGAAGGCAATCCAGGATTTCTGCAGGAGACCCTGGCGGAACGTGTCAAGCACATGTTCCGGTTGAAATATTGGTGCCCCGTTCATTTACATCAGCACAAGACTCGGCCCAGGTACCAGCATTGTGACGTTACATATTCGGTTCGATTCGATACGACTGTGCGATGCCTGCCACGATATCTTAAGGGTGTAGTATATGTATGATATAGGTATGCAATGTGTCATAGGTATGCATCCGAACATTGGCCAGTCTACAGTATATCAATGCTATACATGGAGTGGAGTGGTTGGGAGTGGGAGTGGGTGGCAGAGGACTTGGACTTTGGGGGGGAGACGGACGGGGACGGGGACGCGGACGGGGATGACGGGAAACGGGATCTACCCTACCCTATCACGCGCGTGGTCCATCCAACCTGCAATCCAATAACCCAGATCAGATTGACTGACCGACTGAGCTAGCTAATCTCACTGCATGCATTCTTTCACACTTAGGAGATGAGGATGCTCGGCACTTGCGAGAATTCCCTCGTACACCCGTCAGCTCATAGCGGTTTGCTAAGAAGCGGAAGAGGCAGACGTATAAGGCGTGGGAGATAAACCACAGCGGGGGGGGGGGGGGGGGGGGGGGGGGGGGGGGGGGGGGGGGGGGGGGGGGGGGGGGGGGGGGGGGGGGGGGGGGGGGGGGGGGGGGGGGGGGGGGGGGGGGNGGGGTGTTAAACACACCCCCCCCCCCCCCCCCCCCCCCCTCTCCCCCCATCGCGACGCGGGTTCTACAAGATCCAAAGGTCCCAGGGGTCTTTGTCCTTTCTGGTCCCCAAAGCAAAGTCTGACGGGGCGATCAGGTGGCAGGTAAGCAGAGATCATTTCCAGGTTGAGCAACTCCCTGCTGCTTCGGCAAACCAATAAAGGAAATCTGAGCGAGAGCAACTCTTGCTTACCCCGGCTGAGGTTGCTTCCACATGTCGATTCCGTTTCGGTCCGTCTAGATAGAAACCAACGGCTTTTCGGTTGGTGGCCCAGACAGTTTGACAGTGGCAGTGGGCATGGAGTCCCGAGTGAACGTGCTTCGTAACATCCAGATACGCAGATACGTCGATCTTCAGCAACAGCCAGCTGCTCGTGCTTGTGCAACACTAAGACGATACTGGATTCGCTGGAAAAAGAGACCCAATGATGCCGGAGACATCTGCATGTGTAGCTTGGTCTGGTGTACTGAGTAATCCCGTCAATGACGTCTCAGAGGCTATACTCCGCCGGGGCACCACCCAGTCAGTGAGTGAGTGATTGGTTGAGCTCCCCAATGTGCCTGCCTGCCTACACGTACTCCAAATGGCCCGTACATGAGACAGAGAGAGCGTAAGGGAAGCGGGAAAAGGCCCTGTGGCCCTCTGAGACATTAGGTAGGTTAGGTATGGGCGTGTGTAGGCGTGTGTAGTGTGTACAAAAATGCCGAAGTGCTTATGATAATATCATTAGATTACTTTCAATTGCCTTGGCCGTGGTGGTTTGTTTAGTGACACGGCAACAGGGACACTGCATACTGTTCCGGCTCAATCGACCGACGTTGCAGTTGCAATTACAGTGACAAGGACAACAGCAAATCTCTGTTAAACGCGACGCAGGTTATATACCTACCTAAGTGTATAATCGCACCAGCGACAGCGCAGTGGACCCTGTCAGTAACCGCGTGGGCGCCAAGCAGGTACACGCTGAACAATTTAACGAGATGCCACCTACCTCGCTCTGGAAGTAATCAATAATAACATGTGCTTGGGGTTGCAGACAAGATACAGTCACAGTCACAGTCACAGTCACAGTCACAGTCACAGTCACAGTCACAGTCGCAGTGACAGTCGCAGTGACAGTTACAGACACAGATAGACGGACAGCTTGTGCGTGCACATACTGGAAGTCCAACCCAGGCTGCCCGTTATTCATAAATCTCTTAGGTTAACCTATATAGTTGGGTGATATATGAACATGGACATGGACGTAAACATGAGCCGAGAAGGTAGCATTCTCGGGCGGCGTAGAGCGAGGTCCGTGGATACGAACACACCGGCCGGTTGTCGAGATAAGGAACAGTCTGGTATCAGCGAATCCATTGTGGTGCCCCTCCGACCTCCCCCCCACTGTCCACTGCCTAATGCCCACTGTTGCCCACTGCCGCCCACTGCCCATACTTACGGAGCAGAGCAGGGCTTATAAGCTCTCATTTAGCAACCGGGCAGAGTCGACTGATCCACCACACTGACTCGAGCCCGCAGGCCGTTACCTGAAAGTTGGAGCACAGCTTCATGACCTACGTGTAATGCCATGTCTCGGGTGAAAGAACGAGCGATTGCTGACCAATACCGGTACCAGCAATCATCACCTAGCAGCTACTTAGTTACGTACCTTGACTTAGCATTGGAGATGTACTGTAGGAAGGAAGGAAGGATTGAAGGAAGGAAGGAAAGGAGAAGGAAAGAATAGGGCCCTGTCGCCCCGTACAACGTAGCATGGCTACTACCTACTACACTACTACATATGGCACTGTCATGGACGTGCAAACAACCCACGACGGGGCAGACAGATGATCGCCGGCGTTTCCCACGAGAGGGACTGAAGAGGGACTGAAGAGGGACTGAAGAAGAGGGGACGGGCAAGATCCCTATCCCGGTTACGCTCGCTTGCCCCAAAGGATAAAGGATAAAGGATAGGTACTTGTAGGATGCCGAACTATTCCCCCCCCTCCCCCTTGGGATAACCATACCTTGGTACGCTCATGTTGCATTGGTTGATGCCGGACGGGGTCTAACCTACCAGCCAGACAAGAAAGACTGCCATTTGTATGTACAAATATGGTAGTACTGGCTGGCCTGCCCACCAGGCTACGTACCGGCTCCACCGAGCGACAGCAAGCCCATGTTCGGTAAGATGCTGCTTGCAGTCCCGGTAGCCAAACGAGCATAGCGTTAGATGGCCCTTCGCACTTCTGGCCAAAACACATATGCACAATACGGCCAAGTGAGCACATGGCAGCACTCGATCCTCACGTGGCTCGCGGGAAGATCCCACTTGGGCCGCGAGCCAAAATCGTTGTCCTGCTGGTCTGGCTGTCTGGTTATGCAGGTTTATGTACGTAATGTAAGTCTTTCATTGGTGTACTGTATGTACATGTACGATATAGCAAAAGTACAGACTGTACTGTGTCGCCTCACACACAACAAACACCCTTTAGGAAGGAAGTGCCTTTCCATCGCAAACCCAGCAATCGGATCAGCCCGTTCGGTTGTATTGGTTTAAGCAATCTGCGAATGCATTCCTACAGGAATAATCCCCGTGGCTGTTGTAAGTGTAAGCAGAGACGGCCAGAACAGAATATACTAACCTACTGCACTTACTATGATGACATACATACTACTAACCTACACGGTTTCAACCACATGGTTTTTTGGGGGGGTGGTTTTTTTTTGGTCTCGGAAGCAAGCAAGCAAGCAATGGAGCGAACAGCGAACCTAGCTATCAAACGGTCGCTCCGTAAGCCTAGACTGACTGTCCATGCAACCCCCCGGGCGCAGTGTAAAGGTGAAAGAGGGGAGGGGAGACAAGAAGTGAAAATGGGTAAAAAGACTTTCTTTTTCTAGTATGATCGGCCAACAGAAAAAGAAACCGACGACTTTGTTCACCCCCGGCACAGGGTCTAGAGGTTGTGGTTTTGTTCATGCACGCTTGAGATCTGGAGTCGCCTGCTCCCAAACCAAGGCGAGAAAACTCCCGTCAAGCTGGGGATTGTGAGTCGGTAACGAGACCCACCCACCGTATGCAGTCCCTAATATTTAGTGCGGGCAAGTAGGTAGTCAGGCAGGGTAAACTTATTACCTCCATGCTGACAGCTTACCTCGCTCGATGTATTTGGTGCTAGGCAAGCATCTACCTACCGAATGCCCTCCCGTAAATAGCACCCGACAGACCAGCGATTCATACTTTCTGAATTCCAAAGAGGCGAACCTATCGAAGGAGTGACGGCAGCATGGGTCTTCCACAATAACTGGATTTGTCACAGACATACCCCAGACCCAGACAGCCGCCCCGAGGCTGTGCCCGGGGATAGCGACCTCTTCCTCCCTGTTGCCCACGAACTCCTTCTCCACCCCACCAAATACAACAAATGTGAGACCTTGGGGCTCAGCAAAAGTCTAGGGATCGGGAAAGGAAGGTTATTTGTTTTGTATGACCATAACCCATGCCACCAAATGCTGCCCTTCCCCCCTCCATCTTGTTCAGCTTGCTATCACTGCTGAGCGAGCCAGGAACACAAAAGGGGGATTATTGAAACTATGGCTCCTGATGGAGAAGCTTATGGCATACTACATGTGCGTTGAACGCGAGCTCGTTCGTTGGAGGAGATGCCCCGCCAGAAATTGACACTGCATCGTCCATCGTGGCTCATGATATGCGACCTTGCTTCATTTGATGTGCCTGCCTCTCATGTCTTGTCAGCACACTAGACTCAGATGGCCTTCACCCACGTGTGCACTACCACACAAAACGGCACTTGGCTATATACAATGAATACATGCGCCGTCCACGAGATCAAATCATCAGTAACACTGGCTTGGATCCCCCCATGGAGTATATAGTAAGCTAAGTAGGCAGATGCGACGGCCAGATCCATGGGAGCAGCTGACTGGGCTTTGGGCTGGCTGTCTTCCCTTTTCATCATCCAGTTAGGCTAATTGTTCACGATGATATGGCCGGCCGGCCGGCCAGCCAGCCAAGATGTCGTTTTTCGCTTCTCGTTCTGATTTTGTTTTGTTTTTCCATGGATGAGAGTTTCAGATGCTGCTCGGGTCGAGGCCTTGAACGCTTCCCTTTCCCTGAACTCTGACCTAAGATGTAAATTCGTATTTGAGTAAGTCTATATTCCCTACATACTTTTGTGTACTCGACAGCCAATGGACACTAATCGCTACTGACTGCAAGCAGTCAGCAGCACACCCACACCCACTGTATCGTATTCCCTGATTCTGAGATTCTGATTCTCCCTACCGGCCTGTAGGTAAGAAGTAATCACTACACTTCCCACTACTATTTGTGGTACACACCATGACCGAAGTTCGTCGGCTGGGAGCTACATAATAAGAACAAAAGCCAGAGTGCAGAATAGAACAGTACAGTGCTTATCACAGACGCAGTAATTGTGCAGGGGGGGGGGCTGTATACTATGTTTGTGTATACATACACATGCTGCAGATATACTTACAGTGTATAGGTTATTAGTAGGTGCACGGCATGTATACACGTATGTATAGGTGGGTGGTGGGCAGAGTGGGTATCCGCACACGCGTGCGCAAAGTCAACGGACAGGGCAGAAAGACAGGGGCTGCTCGTGGGAATCTCGAGAGTGCGCGCTGCTAGGCTTGAAGTGCCCAACGTAAAAAGAAAGTACTTACGCCGCCACGAGGGAAAAACGAACAAACAAGACGGCGCTTCGTTCACGTTCACCCGCAACACTGCATGCCTGAAGTACCCGTACTTTATGTAGGTCAGGCCAGACTGATTGGACGCAGCCGACTGCGCTAGATGGAAATCCTTGGCCCGGCAGAACACCCTATCCACTAGCCAGGTAGCTTTCGGCCCATTTGTTTAAATTGACCCTGAAGCCATGCGACGGCTTCCTTCAGGGAAGGGAATAGCGCCTTCAACTACGTACTTACACTTGTGCTCACGCTCACGCTCACGCTCACGCTCACATCCACGTCCACGCTCTTGTCTACACGTACCCAATGGGGGCATGTACTGCAGCCTGTGATATTGACTCTGGCCCTATGTTGATCTGCTGCTATAGGTAAGCTTAAGTGCATACATGGCATCCAGCCACAGGGACACCTACCTTACCTACATAATAACAATAAGCACACCGTCAGCAGGTAGGTAGGTAGGGCGCTGAGTTTGTAGGCAGGTATAGGTCAGGTAGGTAGGTAGGTAGGTAGGTAGGTAGGTAGGTAGGTAGGATATAGTACATACTACCTGATACTTGGTCCAAGTTCAAAAATCCATAACCCTCTTTCCACCTCGGCATGACACCACACAGCAAAGCAAGCAGGCAAGAAAGCAAGCAAGACTACCTGCTTACATACGTCAGATCTAGAATGGCCCTTTTGAAGATACAATATCCCTAACTTAACCTCCCTTCTGCCCGCTTGGATGGGTACGGGACCAAGTACCCTGTCGACTATCGACCGACATCAAATCCATTTGCTCCATCCCTCCTCCTCGTCTTGGTGGTGACCAGCCGTTCCGCACACCCTAGGTTACCTATGCATGCATGCTCTTTTTTTTCTGGGGGTGTTCTGTTCAAAAGGTCTAGCTTCCCTTCCTAGGCCCTCCTAGCCCTCGTAGTCCTCCTCGCCGCGGTTTGAACGACGGCTTCCCTGCTAGAGACCCCGTCACTTTCTTACTCCCTCCCTCGCTCATTTACCTTTTCTGTTCTGATCTGATCTGGGATCCCCCGCCCTACCCTTCCGCTCCCTCAAGTCCTGTCCAAAGTACAAGGGAAACCGGGGCGCACAGAATTGGCATTACAGTAGGCACGCTACCAACCAAGCACGCTGCTATCCTCAACCTCTTTTAACGTTGCTGCCCCCCCCTCCCCATTTCACGACTGGGTTTCCGAGTGTAACTTATCGTTCGTGTACCTTCCAGTCACCCAACACCCGTCAGTTCCATAATAAGTATCCAGACCTGACGACCGAACCGTCATCACCAAACATTGCTGCTACTGTTACTGCCACTGCCACAACAATTACTACTACTATCAGAGTACTACTGCAACTGCAACTACTGTACCTTTTCTTCTCCCCCTTTCCCCCCTTCTTATTTCTTAAACATTGGTCGAGGTTGCCGTCAAGTTGTGGCCGGAGAGAGAGAGAGAGAGAGAGAGAGAGAGAGAGAGCACATGCAACCCGCGAGGAGACTGCATCCAATGTCATCTGCAAGCAGCATCGCAGTCTAATTCTTCCTCTCCTGCCTTGATCGGGTCATGCGAAAGCGCCGCCGACTGGAAGCACGCCCTGCCATCAAATCATACTTTGCGTGGCGCTGAAGTGTTCCCGCCGACTCCTGCACCCGGCGATTCGGTTTTTATTCCGCATTCACTGCCTGTACCCCGAGAGAGAGTCGACTAGATTCGGCTTGTCGACGACATGGCCAACGAACAGCAAAGGCCCGCGTCTCAGAAGTTGCCCGCGGGGCTGGCCGGTGTTCTAAACCCAGAGGAAAACCGCGACTCTGCGTATTTCTCTTGCACAGATGCCTCGAGCAAGCGTATGTAACAACCATTGAGATGACTGGGCGCATGCATTGTATGCAACCGTATTTCTTACATTATAACTAGACACGTCCACTGCCTCGGGAGTGGGAATCAATGTGCTAAGTCCCTCGTCAACATCTACGGGCTACCATTCGAACGACAAGACCCCTTCTCCGACCAGCACAAACATGGTGCCCCAACCACTGCACTCGCCTGTCGGCAGCATGAGTATCACCTCGATGGTCTCCCCGACAACGCCCGGCAGCGCAAGCTTTACGCGGCCTCAATCGCTCGAGGTGAACCCGAATGGCGCATCGCATCTTTTGAACGGGGCCCCCGACTCGCGCCGAGAAAGCGTCGATAGCAGAATCAATCAAGGCTTCGGCGATATGAAGCTTGGCAATTCGCCCTATGCCAGTCACAACCAATCAACTACATCGATACAAGGGAGCTTGGCACAGCAGCGCAACCCCCGCGCAGGTATAGAGAATCTGTCTATGCACCGCATTTCCAACGGCTACCAACCGAGCGCCGACCGGGGGCCCCCCGAGGTTCACCCCAAGATCCGGACGGCACCAGCAATCACTGGGCCCGCAACAAGCAATATCGCAAGAGCAGCCGAGCCTACCAAGGGCCAGGCTTGGGCTTTCCCCGAAGAAGAGATCCAGCGGATGCCCTCCGTATCTTTCCATGATTCTCGGCGCAGCAGTATTGCAGAATCTATTGCCAGCAGTCAATTCACTACCGAATCTCGCCTACCTCCTGGACAGCGGCGCCTGGAAGACGGAGTTGGCAATGACTTCCAACAGCGCTTGTCGACTGCGTCGACCGATTTTCCCGCGGTACACCACCACTCTCTTCAGCACAAGCAGCTATCCGACCTCCAAAGCGAGGAATCTAGCCCTCACTCTGGCGCTCAGCCTTACAGCCGTACACCAGAGTTGCGCGTCAGTCACAAACTTGCGGAGCGTAAGCGTCGCACGGAGATGAAGGAACTTTTCGAACAGCTCAGGGATCTGATGCCCCAAGAGCGAGGGTCCAAGGCTTCCAAATGGGAAATCCTGACCAAGGGTATGTGATTTATCGAGCTCATTTTCACCTTCAGTGCTCACATTCATCCAGCAATCGCCGAACACCAGCGGCAACAAGACCACTTAAAACAGTTGACGGCCCACTACCAGAATTCCGCCCAAGAATCTGAAATGCTACGCCGGGAAGTCGAACGACTGCAACGCGAAAATGGGCAATTGCGAGCTGCGGGCGGACAGGCCGGGCCACCCCCCGCAAGCCACGCCGTGTCCTCACAACCACCTCCTACCGACCCCTATGCGCAGCAAGCGCAGTATGCAGCTTCGCGGCCAGAATTGCCCCCCTTGCGCACCCTGAGTAACAACATGCCAAACGGACCGGATTCCATGACTGGTGTCCAGTATGAGGGACAGCGCCCCAACGGGTTTCGACCTGAGCCTGCTCGTTTCTAAAGAATCATGGATGGTGCTCTACCTACTCTCTTTGTTCTATTCATTTGTTTTTGATACCTGGCGGCGATTATATCTGCCCAATCTCGACGCAACAACACGATATTGCTTACGTTGTTCCAACCTCTGCGTCGGTGCGGTTAGCACAACATTATTTAAAAAAAGGGCTGGGGCAGGATTTCAAAGAGTTGAAATAGGATCGCATCAGAGCTCAAGGGTTTGCAGTTGATTTGATTTGATTAGCGGTAATGGCGGTCGGGCAACCCGAGCGATGGGATTTGTTACCACTCACAATCTTGCGGGAGCCGGGGGATCTGCATAACCAGGCCCTGCGAAAGCGGCTCTAGACGCTGCGATGGCACGCGGTGAGCGCCGGAGTGCTCGCGAGTGCCAAAGCAATCTGGAAGGCTGGGCTGCGAGCCAGTCATTATGTGCATGTACCAAGGATTGTTATGGGCAGAACATGGCCTTTTGGCAGCGAGCAGATCCAATAGCCTGAGCTCACCAGGGCAACTAAGATCCGGGGAAGGGTCGGTTTTGCTTTTGGCATCTGTGTGCCTGAAATGGGCAGTGTGTGTATCTGCGTGTATCTAAGTGTATATACCCACTATGTTTGGGCTGGGGTGATTCTCGAAAACTCGACGGGGACTACAAGTCCTTGGTTCTTGGTGGACTGGGGGCAGAGGATATCAACTGGTTTGTGTATATAATAACGGTCTATTATCAAGGGGATGTCCTGATGGCAGGACTGGTGATGATACTTATACGGAAGGTGTCCGTAAAGGACGGGAATAGGAAGCCGTGTTGGCCAATGTATGCGTCACTGCAGATGCGTATTTCGTGCAAAAGAAGACAAAGCAAAAATCATCAGTTCCACGTATTACTCGCTCACCCCCCTCTCTCGGGTGTCATGAACATCTGATTATGAATTATTGATAGGAAAATGGCGTGAAGTAAAGGACTGCAAGATGCAATAGCGCTCCATATCCAGTGATCAAGTAAGGTGCCGATGCAGAAAGAGGCAAACCTCGAATAGGGGTGCTTGGGAGGGATGGTGTTGCGAGTACCTAACACAGATGCAACCGTACACTCGAGGACACTCGAGTACACTCGATAACGAAGCTATTCCATGTTACAAATACCAGACTTGTCAATCAATCCCTTTGCTGAAGAAATCTCCGTGTCTCCTTTCCACTGTAGTAGTGCTTCAATGCTCTGATTGGGCGACTTATTATTATGGAAACCCAGCGCTGCTATGAATCGCGACTTGAGCTTAGGGTCCAGGTAGGTACATACATATGCATTTAAGCCAATCAAACATCTATCTCAACCTACTCATGTTTTCCGGCTAATTGCTTGTCAGTAAAAAAATTTCAATCTCAACACCACCCTCCATTCTCATTACCATCGTTTGCCTGTGCCAACCACCATCAACCTCATTTTCCCCGATCTGCCTCTACCATTCTCTCAAGATGTAAGAACCGCCCTCTCCCTATGTGTATGCGCCTGATTGCTAACTAACGGGCCACTTTGGTAGGCATGCCGTTCGTCGCGCAGCTTTCCGGGCAGCCAGCTCTTCCTCGCTGGCTGCTGCCAACACCTCGATAATGCAGCTCAGCTCTCTGGCCATGCAGGCCAGCAGGGCCTCGGTCCGTCCCGCTATCGCGCCCATGACCCGTTACTTCTCGCAGTCGGTGCGCATGGCCGAGGATGAGAAGGTCATCGTCGACGAGGCCATGAAGCTTGCGCAAGCAAGCGAGGAGCAGTCGAGGTCCACTCTGTCTGGAGCCCCGAGCAGCAACGGTATTTACATCAGCAACATGACGTGGGATGCTGGCGAGAACCACCTGCGTGAGGCTTTCAGCAAATTCGGCGAGATCCAAGACATCACTATCAGCCGCGACCAGACCGGAAGGAGCAAAGGGTATGTTTATTCCCGGCCACGTATGCGGCATATGTATAGTCATGCGTTGCTAACTTGGAGCCCCCCATTAGTTTTGGCTTTGTGACCTTCGCCGACGCCGAGGCTGCCAAGGCTGCCGTTGAGGAGTGCAACCAGTCCTTCTGGCACGGCCGCCGCATCCGAGTCGAGCCCCGGAAGTCCAACGAGAATGCCGGCCCCAGAACCGGCACCAGAACTATGCGCAACACGGAGCCCAGCAGGGCGTTGTACATTGGCAACATCCCCTACGAGACTTCGGATGCCGATCTCAACAAGCTGTTCCGCGATCTCGAGAACGTAGTTGACGTCCGTGTGGCCGTCGACCGTAACACGGGCTGGCCGCGTGGTTTCGCCCACGCCGACTTCTCCGATGTTGAGAGCGCCACCAAGGCCCATGCCCAGATCTCCAAGATGGAGCTGGGTGGCCGTCCCCTGCGTGTTGACTACTCTGAGCCTCGCGAGACCCAAGGCCAGAACCGCAACCGCAACCGCGGCCCCAGGAATTAGATTCGTCCATGTCCAAATCAACAAAAGAAAATAAGGCATGGACACGGCAGGCTTAGGGGTGATGATAGGCTTGACACCAACAACGAGTACGCAAGGCACTTGACTTACACGGAAGGTGCCAGTTTATTCTACCATGGTAGAAGACGGACCAAGTACAGTTCCATGTGTGGTAAATGTGGAAGGTGAAGCCACAAGTGGTCCCTCAAGATGGACCAGATGACGAGACGAATAACCTTGGGTTCAAATAGAGCCTGTATCTGTAATATCAATAGCCAGTGTGTAACATACGATAGACGATAATCAGGGAGCGCCGGCAAGGGTGCTTCACGAATCAATGTATCATGTCCTCCCTCTACAAGCGCGCCGACCTGGTTGGCTATGAGTACTTAAGCTGTATAGTGCCTGCTGTACCTACTGTACCTAAGGTTAATGCATTGTAGAAAACAACCTATGTGTTGTAGTAGTGGCAGAGCTTCATGTTCAATGGGAGGAACCTCGGGGAAGATTTGCGGGCTGCGGGCTGCGGGCTGCAGTCTGCCTGTAGGTTAGCCGACAACGTCCCTCGGCAGGTCCCCCCTGGAACCCCCACCTACCAGCCTAGTAGTACCGATTGTACGTGGTAGTGTGGTAGTGGTTACCTTAGGTACCTACCTACCTAACCTCTAGGTCTCTAGGTATGTTTTAACAATAAGAAAGATAACCTATGGTGTAGTTTACGTACCTGCCCAACCTTGCCAACCCAGTCATCAGTCAGTCATTTGCATCGCATCGCATCGCATCGCATCGGCAAATGAAATGCGAGTGCGGGCAACATCTGATTCTCCATCTACCTCTTCTTTGTTGTTGCCTCCAACCTTCCTCCTTCAACACCTTTGGTACCTACATAGCTACTCCCGACTTTTCCTTTCGTTCCCCTCGGTTTACCTCCCTCCGCACGGCATCATCATTTGATCGTTCATCTTTTTCATAGCCGCTACGCCGCCACAAATTCCACCATGTCCTTTCTCGGTGGCGGTCCTGAATGCTCTACGGCGGGCAACCCGCTCAGCCAATTCGCAAAACACACACAGGACGACAAGAGCTTGCAGCGTGATAGGCTCGCCAATGGCGGACCTCAGGGGAGCATGGGTGGCTTTCGGAGCACTCCCAACCATGCCCCTCAAGACGAAGTACGCCGCCCAAATGCACGCCGTGGAAGGAGACCGCCTTTGTGCTGACAAATCCCCAGATGATGAACGGCTTTCTACAGCAGAATGGTCGCCTGCCCGATATGCCCCTCGAAGGCATGAACCAGATCCGCTTAGACCACCCCTCGCAAGGCGTCCACCTGAGAGCGAACTCGACGTCGCCGGCATGGGCCAACGAGTTCCAACAAAATCCCCAGGCTGCCATGGAGTCGGCCTTCAAGGTGCCCCAGGGCACACATTTCGGCCCCGAAGATTACACAAAGTTCCAACACATGTTGCAACAAGCCAACTCGTCAAGATCGAGCCCGATGCCCCAGTCTATGGGGGGCTACCAGCGGCCCATGGGCATGGGCATGGGCGGTATGGGCATGGGTATGGGCATGGGCATGGGCGGTATGGGCATGATGGGCAACATGGGCACGGCGTACGGCATGCAAGGCGCACATGGACCGCAGTTCCAGCAGCCCCAACCACAGCAAGCTATGCAAGACGCAAAGGGAAAGGGGAAGCTTGTTGAACTCGACGACAGCCAATGGGAGGAGCAGTTTGCGCAGATCGCCCTCGAGGATCAACGGGCGAGGGAGGAAGAAGATCAGAACAAGGGCATCGAGGCCGAGCTCAACCAGATGGATGAACGGATATTGGAGTCGGAGACCAACGAGTTTGGTGATTTCGAGTCGATATGGAGGGGTATCCAGGCCGAGAAAGCCCAGGCTAAGGAGGACCTCGACGAAGACGAGTGGGTCAGCAAGTTCAACGAAGAAGACTGGCAAAGGAATTTTGCCAACGGCTGGGGTGACAGCAGCAGGCTCATCGGGGACCCGCAGGTGGAAAACTATCTTTTCGAGGAGGACAACCTCTTCAAGGACATGCCGAACCCCTTCGACGAGGGCATGCGCATCATGGATGAGGGCGGCAATCTGTCATTGGCTGCTCTGGCGTTCGAGGCCGCTGCTCAGAAAAACCCCTCCCACGTGGAAGCCTGGGTACAGCTGGGCACTGCACAGGCACAGAACGAGAAGGAAACCGCAGCCATTCGTGCTCTCGAGCAAGCGAAGAGGCTTGACCCGAACAATCTCGCGGCTCTCATGACCTTGGCTGTTTCGTACACAAACGAGGGATACGATAGTACGGCCTACCGAACGCTGGAGCGCTGGCTCTCGGTCAAATACCCGGCCATCAACTCACCGGCCGATTTGTCGCAAGCGACGGATCTTGGATTTACCGATCGCCAGATCCTCCATGACAAGATCACCAAACTGTTCATCAAAGCCGCCAATCTGAGCCCTGGCGGCGAGCGCATGGATCCTGATGTGCAGGTCGGACTGGGTGTTCTGTTTTATGGGGCCGAGGAGTATGCCAAAGCCGTCGACTGCTTCAGCGCTGCCCTCGCCTCGGCCGAACAAGGCGCTTCGAACCAGCGCTCCCAAGTCCACCTGCTCTGGAACCGCCTCGGTGCCACGCTGGCGAACTCGGGCAAAAGCGAGGACGCCATTGCCGCGTACGAAAAGGCGCTCACGCTGCGGCCCAACTTTGTGCGTGCGCGCTACAACCTGGGAGTCAGCTGCATCAACATGGGCTGCCACGAGGAGGCTGCGGGCCATCTGCTGGCCGCCCTCGAGATGCACAAGAGCGTTGAGAAGGAAGGGCGCGAGAAGGCCCGCGAGATCCTCGGAGGCGGCATCTCGGACTCGCAGCTCGATGCCATGACGACCCAGAACCGATCCACCAACCTCTACGACACCCTTCGCCGTGTCTTCACGCAGATGAACCGCCGCGACTTGGCTGAGAAGGTCGTCGCCGGCATGGATCCGTCTGTCTTCCGCGGAGATATCGACTTTTAGAAAGACCCTGCGTTGGGGGAAGGCCCGGCTTCTGTGTCACAAAACAACTTGATGAGATACACAAAGAGGAGGAAAACTTTACCGTGAGGTGATAATGTTATATGATTGATAGTCTCGTCTACAGGAACTTAGCTTATCGAGATTAAACAGCCCCAGCTCGAGTTTTCAGGGAGGTGTCACTGAGATACGTGGGGAATAGGAACACCGAAGTAAAGCGCTGCATCAACAACAGGCGTTCGTTCATTATAATTGTTGATATTTCGTATTCCTCAAATAACACATGCCCACTACGAACATGATTCCAGGAAGAGAGGTGTTTGAGATGCGAACCCTACCTGTAAATTGTTCTCCTCTGAACCGCATACAAAGACAGAACAACACGCCAACACGCACACAATGAGACGAACAAACCGGTTGCGGCGAGAGACTGGCACAAAGGAGGAAATGCAATCGAATACCAGCATTACTTTTAAACTGTGGCTTTTGGCAGTAACACAGAAGGCTGTTAAGAATTGTGCCATCGCGATATTGGTTGCTTGGCTGATCTTCGGAGTCGACCTAGTAGTCACGAGAACCGTGCCAGATTGTCCCCCCTGCTTCCTCCCGACTTCATCAGCCCGCCATCCTAGCGATGGCCACAGCAATACTAACTCATAGCAACACACACACACACACACACACACACACACACACGGGGTATCATCAAAATCCCTTTTTGGTTTGCTTTTCCCTCTCCTTGCCACCCACGTAAGATGAGAATGCAATGCGATTATATATGCCTCGACAATGCCATCGACTGAAGCCCTATCCATTCCCCATTTCATTTGTACACCTGTACACACAAGAATCATTATGCTCCATCGCAGTAAGAGCCATGCTTTGAAGCATCGGTTTCCCAAGGCCTTCTGTAGGGAAGCGATTATGACATGAATCAAAGCATAGAGCGAGTGTTCGTCTCGGGGTGAAGTTGTCACATGAAGTAGTAGGTGGTTGAGTGGGGGAAGATCCGAATGAGAAAGACTGCATGATATGTATTGGCTCCCTCATTTGACTCCGATGAAGCCAATTCCGTTTCGTGCATTGCCCACGGCCTTCTTCAAGGCCTGTTCCTCTGTGTCAGTCCACTTGACACTCAACTCGTCCCATTTGCTGCCGGGGGTATTGTACTCTCGCTTGAACTGTGTGTGCAACGTCTGCAGCCGGCTCATTTCCCGAGGGTCGCCGCTGCCGCTGAAAACAAAGAAGGCGGTACAGGGGGGCAGGCTGTCGTAGATCTGCTTGATACGAGCGGTGAGGCTTTGTAGAGCCTCGGCCAGGGACGCTGCTTCGCCGTCTGACGAAGACGTAGCGGTGGGCGGCGCGAGGGAGTTGTTGAGAGCGGTCCCATCAGGTGCGGACCTGTTCGTATTCCACCAGCCTTGCAGCGCTTCCAGTTCCCGGAAGCGAGCAAATACGAATTCGCTGCCGCCAAAGGGGATTTCTTCCGCCACTGGGTCGCCCTGCACAGCGCGGAGGACACCAGCGACGACCTCCTCGTCCGATTTGCACCCAATACGAAACGTCGCCGCCGCCCCCGCGCCCTTCATTGGGTCACCCCAGTCGACCATGGTTGACGTCTTGCCCGTTTTTACACCGCCAAGGGCATTCGCGCCACCGTTGGCCTTGTAATTGGTGCCGGATCGGTTAAGCCGGCGGAACAAGTTTTCGCCCTGGTGGTCGTGGTTGCCCCAAGCCTTGCCCTTCTCACACTTCTGTTTCACCAGATCAAGGCATGCTTTGGCATCCTCGATCGAGTCATGGCCCGCGGCGCCACCTTTTTGGATCTCCCGCTTAAGGAAACGCTGGCAGAGAAATTTGAGGCTGTTCTTCAACGGGGGGCCCCGGTTGTGAGGGTAGAGGAGTGATGTGTCCACAATGAAGGGGTGTGTAATTTGTAAGGCCTTGAGATCAGACTCGAGGGAGTGGCCCAGAAGGATTGTCCGGGGATGCAGGATATCCAGTAGCTTGTTTTGTATGTCTTGCAGAGTCGTGGCAACAGGATCAATCATCTCCTTGGTGATGCCAGAGAACCTTGTGACGTAGTCGACGATGGGCTTGGCAGGCTTGACAAGCTCGTCCAACACAACGTTTCCGCTCCAGTCCACCAGACTTACCCTGGTCAGGGAGAATTCACTCTCCCCAGTCATGCACATCTCGCAATCCAAAGCAATCACCTCGCGACCAGCAGTGATCGACCCCTGCTGAATCTCCGACTCCGGAACATCGCCTTCTGATAGATCCTGGACTCTGGTATGAACCCATCCTTCCGCGTCCTGGTACTCTTTCCGCCGCTCCTCGTCGCTAATGAGCGCCGGATGCAGGGTATAGCCGTTGGGTACGAAGTCCTCTGGCATAGCCAGGAACTCGGTAATCCTGGTCCTATCATCTTTCCAGTTGCTCGGTTCCTTGGCAGGTTGCACGCCCTTTTTCGCCTTCTCCTCTGGGGATTTCTCCATGGGCGCAGTGAGCATGGTGCCAAGCGGCGAACGCAAGTTGCCATACTTCTCGTTGCCGGGAGTCTTCAACGGCCAAAGGTGCTCAAACATGTCGGCAAAGGGTTGTAATATCTCTGGCAGCTCGTCCTTCTTTAACAAGCGGGGATAGTAGTCGTCAGGGGAGGTTATAGCACGGGGCCTGTCATCGGAACCATCAGCGTCCTTGTCGTTGTAGGTAGCAAAGTCCACGTTCCGCCTGAACATGGCTTCCTCGAGGCCGGGCACCATGAGAGTGACTATCTTGCGAAATTGGGGTCTTTGGGAGACGGAAACCCACTGGGGTGCCACGCCATCGGCAAAGATGTAGAGGATCAAGTTGCGCAGCTGCTCGAGCGAGACCTTGGCTTGCAGTTTGGCATTGTAGTTGAACTTGATAGACGGGTAGTTGTTGGAATCGGCTTTGGGGATTTTCTTGGGCTTCTTGGAAGGCCGGCTCTTCTTCTGTACCAACTGCCAGCCTTGGTCGTCGCCGTCGATGCTTTCATCGTGTGGCTTAGCACGTTTGAGGCCGTTGGATTCGGGCGTAGTAGGGGTGGTTGTCGTTGTCGTAGGCTGGGGCTTCAGCTCACCCTCGATGGTTCCGGACAAGGTAGCGGACGAGAGGTCGGCACGTGCGACACTGCCATTGACAACAGCAGCGTCGGGGTTGTTTGCGACAGCCTCCTGCACGATGGCAAGGGCGTTCGCGATATCCTCGGCGGCAGTTGTGGCATCCATGATGGGCACTGACCGTGTGCCGCAAGTAGTCGGCGACAAAGGGACGCGGCGCGACAGGAAATGCGATGCTCGGAATTGGTTTTCAGGGCATGCAAGAAAAGGTGATGGGGTTTTGCGGTTCAGGCGAAAAGTTATTGGACCGACCGGGTTCCAACAGGGATCATCTGTAGGGACGATTATACATTACATACACCAGGTACTTACCACTAGATACAGGTACTAATCCAGGCCGGCCGGGCTTCATCCATCCATCAACTAGCAGCCGACAGTTGCGTGTTTACCTAGGTAGGTTAATCTGGTACCTAATCGATTGTGGACACTGGCTGGGGGGGAGAGAGAGCCAGAGAGCGCTAGAGCTGTTTGTGCCACGCTAATTTCCAGCGGCTCTTTGAAGTTCGCGTGTTTAATGCCGGCCAGCTGCGGTGGAACCACTTACATAAGGCATAAGGTGCCTACCTAAAAGGTACTCAATGTAAGAAGAACATTGTTGAAGGTAACCCAGGACCGGAAGGCCTCTCGAGAACTCAATAGAGGTTTAGGTCGAAGGTTGTCTGTTGAGCCTCCCGCGGGACATGAGAAGTTATCTGGACGTTCATGAAATATCTCGAAACTCAACTGAAGCTCATGGAATTCTGTATTTTCTTTTCTGGTGTGTGCCGTAAATGCGAATAGTATTCAGGCTACAGGGATGCCGATCGAACATTGATACTTCACCTCACGCCGTTGTTTTGTCTTCCAAGGGACCAACTCTCGAGACTAGTTTCTCCCCGCAAGGGACCGATTCGTACCAAACTCCATGTCCATGACATCCAAAGCAAGGCGTGCGAACTCTTGGACTGGCTTCAAAATTGCGTGTTCAAAGAAAGATTGTGCCTCGAGATCGTGCCCATCCTTCAACCAGAGGCTCAGTATTTTCTTTTCATCGTCACGGCCAGGGAATGTCTCCAAGTCCTTCAACACCTCGACAGCCTCCTGATGGGGCTGCCACCCCTCCGAATGCGCCTTGTGTCCCCACCAGACACCTAACATCAGAGTCGCCTGCCCCAGCGTGAGCGAGTCGATGGCGTCGAACACCTGCTTGATTCTGGATTCCAGGGGCCCAGTCCTCATGCTGGTGCCCTGCGCGGCGTCGCTTGTCGCGTAGCCTTGACCCACGTTGCTGATGAGCTTGCCTACGCCGAGCATCCCCTTTACCCGTTGGGGGTGGAACGGCATGGGATATTGGAAGGGGTCGCAGTTCACAGCCAGAAAGCAAAAGATGGCCAGGGAGTGCGAGAACATCCCCTGCTCCGTAAAGTAAACCGCGGCCTCGGACAATACCCGTGGCAGCGGCTCGATGGCGTAGAGATTGGCTTGGCGGAGCGGCGCACACTTCTCCCATCGGTTCCCAAGAATCTTTGCGCGCTCAACGAAGTCCATGTTGCCCAATGGTAGCGAGCAGGGCATGATGATCTCGTCGGCTAGGCATTGTAGCGTTCCGCTGGAGCTGAAAGATCCGCTATTCGCAGGGTTGCAGAAGATGTCCAGATCGGGTATCAGGCTGAGGCGGTTGAGTTCTAGGCGAGGGAAGGCCTGGCAGACCTGATACACGTCTAGGTCGTCTTTGCACCTAGGGCAAGTACACTGGAAGTGATAGCGCTCCCTCAGCGTCCTTTGTCGATGGCTGCGGTGCAATTCGCACGCTAAAACACACACAAGTTAACGATGGCTCTGTCGGCCTAAGACTCCAAGCTGCTTACCAACATACGATATTGTGACCTCTTCGTCCTTCTCAATGGGTCGATACGCTTTAAGTAAGGCTTTGCGTCCGATGAACTGCACATATGCACTCGGTGTACATGAGTGGTTCACCATGGCCAGACCCGGGTGCATGTACAAGCCAGTCTGTTCAGCATCGGGGTCAAGACGACTGAACGAGTTAACTTGCAACTATACAGACAAGTCTTGGTTAGTGATGTCTTCCCTGGGAGCCTCGACATACCACGTACGTACCTTGCACACTGCCTCTAGAGCACTCGCGATATTGTGAGGACTGGGCTCACGTCCGAGATAATGCACGGCACCCATGGCCTGCAGGTCCATATCCTGCCACGACAGCCCCTCCAGTGGCCCAGACTCTCCGCTACCAGAGTTTCCGCGAAAGTCTTGGATGTGGCTCTCCAGCTTTAACCCCATCGACGGCTCCATCTCCTCGGTACGCAGCATCATCTGCACCAACGCACGTACAGGCGTCGGCATGAATCGGCCCGGCGCACCGTCCTGGACGCGCTTGAACACCTTGCATTCCTCCTTGTGCACGCGGCTCCAGTCGGCCTTTTGGCAAGCGACGCTGCAGTAGGCGATGGCCTTACAGCCGGTGCAGAGCCGCGGCTGGGTGGAGGACGGGAGAAGGCAAGAGTTGCATACACGTGCCTGGGTGGGGGCGTCGGGGATGGCGATGCAAGGTTCTGCAAAACAGGCAATGGCATCGCCCGGTTCGAAGGACTGGGCGGCACGGAGGTGACGGCCACCGGGGGAGGACGGCGTGCCGTGAAGGGTTAGGGTGGACGGGATGGTGGGCATGATGGCTGGGGATGGTGGGGGGCGGCCGGGACGTTGTAGGGTGATTGGATGTGAAAAGAACCCCGGGCTCTTGGGCATGCCTCGTATTTTAGCTCCTCAGATAATGCCTCCAATGGCGCGAAGATGGCCGCTTGGTTTGAAATCCATGGAGAACCGTTGCCAGGAGATGGAATTTGTATCACTACCGTTCCGACGCTCATAAAATGATGTAATTAGTTGCTGTTTTATGCCCCGCTCATTGCTGGGAGAACTGCGTATTACACTTGACGGACGAATAGGCGCCATTAGTTAACCGGCCTAAGCCTTTGCATTTATATCAGTAATCCCAGTTCTTATATAATAAGTGCATTCATATTTGGTATAATATATCCTTCCTGCTAGAAGTATATCGTCCTTCCTAGTTCGGCAACGTCCCATGTTGCTCATAAGATGGTATGGTGCTCGGGGTGACTCATTCATCCGTATACCGTTTCTGACAGGGCAGCTACCGCTCACCACGCTTGTGTTACCCGAACTTGAAGAAGGAAACCATCTATATGTCTCTATATAAATACCTATATAGATACCCGACAGCACAGATTATAGTCAGCTAAATGAATAAACTCGGTCCAGGTCTTTCCATCCCGGTCGAACCTTATAACCAGAGGACAACAGCAAGATGCCTCTGGAACTTCGAAAGCTGACGGTTGCTGATCTCCCCCTGGGGCTCGAGATCGAGAAGCTTGCATACGTGCCCAATCCTTTTACGCCGTTCCTGTTCCCCGGCCCGTTCCCCGAGGACGCCAATAGTATGCGGCTCGAATACTTTATCAAGACCCTCGAGGAGGACGAGACGGCGCGATGTGTCAAAGTCATCGATACGGAGATGGAGGGTGATGAGCAGGAGCGGATGATCGCTTGGGCCAAGGTGCATGTCTACAAGGAGCCGACTAAGCCGAGCCCCCGGACTTTTGGCCCTGGGAGCAATATTGAAGCCTGCGAGAAGCTGTGGGGAGGCATCATGGCCCAACGAAGTCGGCTCGTGGGGGATAAACGCCATGTCTGTAAGTGATCTTATGAGCTTTCTTGGAAGGAACAGATGGAGAGCAGAAGACCGACCAACTCTACCTACCTAAGGTTAGGTAGTGCATACGTCATCATCGAATTGCTGACAGGACATCCAACAAAGAAGACCTGCATATGTTGCAGACACATCCTACGCACCAAGGCCGAGGAGCAGGCACCATGCTGATCCAATGGGCGCTGGAACAAGCTCAAGAGCTGGACCTGCCTGTCTACCTCGAGGCTTCTCCGGATGGGCACGGCTTGTATCTCAAGAACGGCTTCAAGGATATCGACGTGCTGGAGATTGATCTGAGCCAGTGGGGCGCAAAGGACATGCACATAACTCGAAACATGATGTGGCATCCCAAAGAGGTCTGAGTACCTAGATTAAGGTACCTACTTTGTAGGCGATATGATCCAAGGGCATGGATGGCATGTTGGACGGTGAATGGTACCTTGAGTACTCGAGGTACGGCTGACTGGCATTGACTACATGTACTTTACATCTACCTAGGTCTAGGTTATGTAAGTACATACATATCTCTCCTTATATTTCAATCTGTTGGTGGCCGTGGTGGGGCTGGAGGAGGTTCCGGACCGATCAAGACATCAGACCAGTGCTGTCCTATTAGCCTGTTAGCCCTGCATCAATACAGTTGACATGGGATACTTGGGCCCTTGCATTCGTTCGCTTAGCAACTTAGGTATTTACATATCTCAGCGTCCACCACTTCTCACTTCTTGCATCGGCGCTCTGATTATCAAGTCTCGACCCCGACCCGACACCGACGTCAACCAATGCTACATCCCGGGAAATCCTGAACACGAGTGCCTATACGTTTGTTGTCGTCTTTGGTTCACGCTCTCTTACCTAGCTAACCAACTGACGTCACCTGCCTACGACCACTGAGACACACGACAAACGTCTCAAACTCAACCCCTAGAGTTTCTCTTCCTTTCCTCCTGCAAATGCTATCGTCCCTCAAGAACTGGATCACAATGGAGCCAGCCCAGTTTCAACAGCAAAGTGCCGACCCCCCGGCGCCGCTGCTAACCAACTGGCAAGTCGCCGCCGCCGCGGGCGAGCCCCTCGCCTTGGTCCGAGTCCACAACTTGCAGGGGACCTTGCCCGTGGGCCGCGACGCCTGGGGCCGGGCCAACAAACCCCAGCCGGCGCTGCTGTCGACCGAAGTTTCATTCCAGCAGCCCTTCCACGCCGCCGCCGCCCAAGACCGCGTCTCTTCGGGTGACACCGCACACTATGGCAACCTCAGCAAGCGCCTGCGCGAGAGCTTGGACCAGCTCTCGGGCTCGGTGCAGCCACCCACCCACCCCGACGCCGCACGTAATGCGGATGCCGGCGAGGGCCCCAGTGCCGCCGACGCCTTTGAGATGCTCTGGGTCGGTCTGACGGGCCGCGTGGTCGACGGCAGCCGCCGGGCGCTGCCCTTGGACCAGGTTCCCTTCCTGGACGCGGGCAAGCTGCGGTCGCTCACGCTCACCATCAACCTGCCCAAGGCGTCGCTGCTGGGTGCTGGAGTCGCGCTCGCGGTCACGGCCTGCTTCAAGACGGGCCTGGGCGAGGAGAAGACCAACCCGCTGCAGTCGTACGCCCGCTCGCTCCGCATTCACGGCCTGCACATTCCTACGCTCATCGGCGTCAACGCCAACGAGCGCCAGGCCAAGCAGATGGTCGTGGCCGACGTCGAGATCGATCGGCTGGACACGACGCGGGACATACACCCTGAAGTAGAGAAGTTGGTTTTCGAGGTGAGTCTGATTCGTCTTGAAGGATAGAATATGATCCAACGACTGACGCATTTTTACCAACACAGACTATGGATGCTTCCTCTTTCGAGACACTGGAAGCGCTAGGAACACTGCTTGCCGACAAAATACTAAACGAATTCAAGATTGGCGATGAGCCCAAGACAGCCCGCGAGCGGGGCTGGCAAGTCAAGATTAGTCTTGCTAAGCCTATCGCCGTACCATTCGCCGATTGTCCAGCGGTCGAGATCAAAGCAGGAGGCGCTTTACCCTGAGCATTTACGTTGAATACAGGTTCTGTCTATTTGCAAAGGATATACATCCGTATAGTGTTTCTGTTGGTCTAGAAGTCTTGCGCGGATACCATCAAACCCAACTCCGGTCTAGTCTAGCGATACATTGTTCCAATCTGTAAACAAGAAAGAAGCAGAGGCCGAGAGTAGTTAGACCTTTCGGCACAAGGGAACATCTCCATGGGTTACCTCGTCTATAAATGCTGGATCAGGGTCGAAGAGCATGACATGGAAATGCTCAACTGCGTGGACGGACTTCAAAGAGCTCCAGTTCTTGAACCATATGTACTGTCATGTCACAGTCAGCGGCACGATTGTGCAAATATAGAACAAATAGACTGTGGGAGACTCACGTTTTGCTCTGGCATACGTGACCCAAACACTCTGTCTACGTAGTTGTTGATCTCCTTTCTCGCGGCATCAGTGAGATCCGTGGTCTGCGGGTCCTCCTCGAGGTCGAACTTGGTCCAGACGACGATGTGTACGATGCGTTTGTCGAGGCCATAGGGCCAGTCGTTCCAGAGCGTCTTGATGTCATGCTCGGGGCACTCGAAGGGCCTGCCCTTGGGCATGATGGGCATGGTCCACCGCAGCCGCTGGTTGAGGACAAAGTTCATGACGCTGCCGTGGTCGCGGCGGAGCTGCCAGTTGTAGGCCAGGTACCGACGCAGGTCCGAGGGTACGCGCTGGAAGCGGTCCAGGCGGTTCGTCGCCACGATGTCGCGCACCTCGGCCCAGGTCAGTATGTGGTACTGGTCGTCGGGCGTGCCGATGATGCCCCGGTCCTTGGCGCTGAGGTCGCGCAGAAATTCCGGGCAGTCCACTTCCCGCTCGGCCTCGGGGACGTTGACGTGCCAGTACGGCATCGAGGAGGTGGTGTCTGTGCTCCCCATCGCTGGGCCCGGGATAGACCTCCCCTTATTTGGGTGCTGGGATTTCGGGCAGCTTTCCGTTCGGGATAGCCAATCAAGAAGTATCTGACCAATCTTTAGTCAAACGTACTGTTGCAGTTTGTTATATCTACATACGCTGACGTCCCGGTTGTCTCAGCTGCGCCCTCTCATCACTTAAGGTACCGCAACCTAGGTGTTTACAACTCATCACTTTTCCGAATGGCCAAGTCAACCAATTGGCGGGTCAGCCGCGACGACCATGAATTAAGCCACCAAATGCCGGTGGGGGTCCATTCCATTCAGGGGACGACATGCAGCAGCAGTGGACAGACAGTACTGTACCTACCTAACCAACTAACCTAACCTTACGGAGTAGACCACATCAAGATAGCACCATCACTGACCACTACCCTGCTTTCAGCTACATGCCTCACATGTAGCTAAGAACAAGTGTGGGTTAGTTTTAGCTAGTCCTTTTTTTTTCTCCCCTCCTTCTTCTCTTCTTCTATCTCTTTCAGATTATTATCATATTTTCTATGTGTGTGATGAACGGTATTCGGACCAATTTCCTTTGCAACTCAGGTCCGGTCAGGTCCGGTCAGGTACTCGTACCGAGTGCTATTTGATTGCAAGATAAAATACTGGGGTTTTTGCAGGATGTCGATATGCATGGGAGTTGCGAGTCAGATCATGTCTTGCCTGCCCACCCATGCCGGACGTTGAGCGCGGGATGAGATGGGTTGCTACTACGTGCTGCCGTTCAATGCCATGTTGGGTGGGCGCACGTGGCAGCGTTTCTTGCTGTCTATTTGCTATTTGCTGCAGCTGAGAGAGACAGACACACGCACACACACCTACGTGGTACACACGGCTGGCTGAGCTAGAGCATTGATGAGATGTCACAACACCAGACCCGGCTCGCCAACAAGGATTGGGTGGTCCGGACCCTTTAGTGTTTACTTACCCGGGTACCGCACGGAGTAAACTTAACAAGTATTGAAGCTCAATATCCAGCTTGAGCCTCACCATGGATCTATCATTCAGGTTGGACGATACGGCGGTGACCTATCGACCATCTGGGTTAGCCAGGGGCTGGCTGGTTGTACTGGAGTGGGACTCGCCCACGAAGCCCACGTATGCTTGCTTCATTGCTTTCCATCGATATCAATGGAAGCCACCTAATAAGTTCTAGGAGTAAGATTCGAATTATTTGGTGGAGTCGAACCAAGCTTCAATGTTCCTACCGCCGACCGGAGCTCCAAATGACAGGCAGGCAGGCAGCCGTCCAGCCGTCCGAGCCTCACAAGTTCCCGCTGGCGCTGGCGCTGGCGGGCTTTGTTTTCTACATGTACATATATTTGACGGCGGCAAAGAGGGCAGATAAATGATCAATCAATGCAATACTTATAAGTATATGGCAGCTGGTAAGCTCGAGAGGGCCAGGATCCCTTACCCTTGGGGTCATCTCAAGGGGAGTCAGGTACGCACGACGTACGTAGCAGGACTATGACCACAGTAGGGAGGGGTTTAATTTGCCGATCTCTCTACGACTATGTATGGGCTATGGGATGCGAGGTTAATTGAGTGCATCACATACTGCAAGCATGTAGTCGTAGGTTTTCATCCGTACCAACAGAGCAAAGGTTACGGGTGCTTCTAGAACACGGAACATGGAACGTTGAAAGCCTGCAGCCTGCGGTATGCTATCTCGTATCCCTCGGACAGCTTTGGACGTCGCCGAGATTGTGTGTCTCTTTGTATCAAACTTGATTGATTGTTTATACTTGTAGTAGCTAAGTACTTATCAATAAAGCAGGCGGGATGCAAGCGATCTCCTCGGATCCTGTGTAGTAGCACTCCTTGGTAGGATTTCCGGCCTTTATTGATTGATATCTCTTGCATCCATCCGCATCCATCCGTCCCACCAACAAACCAGTAGGCAGAGATGAGACTTATTGGGGGGCCAGGCTCTAAAACGCACAGTCTGCCGATGGCGGTCTAGGGATCCCTGCCAGTGGCACGCCACAAGTTGCAATAGCTGGACCTGCTTGGACGGCCCTCGACACTTTCCCGTGAAATCTGGACTCTTCCAAGGATGGAAAATTTGGCCCGATCACATTTGGGTCAGGTTGTCAAGAGGTTGCCAGGTACCACAACCTGGTGGGCATCGATGCATATACAGTATGAGGGAGCAATGAGCTGTCAATAGTCTCCTGGAGCAACGGTAGTCAGTCGTATGTGGCCTGTCTGTACTTATTATAGTCGTAAATGATAGATACACACACATGGCCTGTCTGCCTGTATACAGAGTAGTAGTAGATAGATTGATCATGGATGGCTGGCTGCTATTGATCTAACGTGAATCTTATTAACATCTGGAATACCGGTACTCACTCACCTCAAATATATATACACATGTATATATAGATACAGATATATATATATATATATATAATATTATTGACATACGTTGCCAGCAATAAAGCTTTGCATCGATTTGTTGACTTTGTCTCCTCGATTCTATCTAGGTATCACCATCATCAATCACCATCAACAATCAACATCATCTCGCATTACCGAATCGGTTATTTCATCATCGCTCTCGTCGAATGATCGATCCAAAAGGTGAGTGAGTACATGTAGGTAGTGAGTGGTATGTACTTGGCCATTGGTGGTGCCTTCTCCTCTTTATCTGTCCCCTCCCCTCCTCATGGGCTGTGTGTGTGAGTGGGAATGGGAGTGGCACACACACACACACACACAGGACGGTTGTTGAGCGCTCGAAGGAGCAGAGCTGCAGAGACAAGCACGATACAGGAGGACATCGGACAAGACAAGAGGTGGTTGATTGGTGGTTTCCGTGGGCTGCATGGGGGTTGCTGGTTGTTTGCCGCCAAATTACGTCAACTTGTTCTAATCAGAGGCGGCCTATGTACTGTAGGGAACCCGAGGAAAGACGCGACGAACAAGAACCAGAACCAAAACCAAAACGGACCTCAAGAAAGGAAAGAAGGATAGAAAGGATAGAAAGAAAGAAAGAAAGAAAGCTCCTACATACCTAGGTTACTAGGTTAGCACAGCAGCCTACCTACGACTACCTACGACTACCTACGACTACCACTACGACGACTACATAGTACGACTAGAGAGAGTCCAGTCCTAGTCCTTCCAATCCTAAAGCTTGGGAGTTCCCTCTTTTCTACCCCGCCATCTCCCAGCATCCCTGTCTGGGCCTTGACCGACGTCGTCCTCTACAACAAAAAGCCAAAAACTTGCGCGAAGCCGACTCCTGACCCGTTCGTACCTTCTTCACCCACTGCCGACTTCCCCTTTTCTTCGCTGATACAATAGAAGAGACGCCGTATTGATCTTCTTCCAGCAGGCAATCCCAATACCCGTCTCTATCTACCTTCATCCAACAATTCAATGACAATGGCGTCGGCTATTAAAAGTGCTCTGCCTTCGCACCTGAAGCCCAGCGCTGCCGACGGTGAGGCTGGTGGGCGACACCACGGCAAGACTCGATCACACATGGTAAGTCACTGACTGCACTTGACTGCATTCACATCCACATTCACGATCGCCCTCGACTCCTTCCCCGACCCAGATAGATATTCCTCCATGCCTCCTATCCAGCCCCCTTCCTGCCGTAGCCAGGGTGCAACTGCCTCGAGACCCGAACGAACTGTCTGGCGATCTAGGCACCGTGGCCCAGCCCAGCTGCTTTGTTTCCCAGGGCAACATGGGGAAAACTGTTGCTTCTCCCTCGCCTTCTGTCACGATCCATTCTTCCCTGCCTCAGTTCACACGTCACACTTCGCACATTGCACGATCCCCTTCTCTGTACCACTCTTTGCAATCTCTGGCCATCGTGACCAGGTCTGTTTATATACCATACCGTACCCAGACTTGAGCCGCTATACACACATCCAGCCCTTCTCATCTTGCCACTTCACCCATACACCAAAACACCATCGTTCTGTTTTGACGCTAGACCGATTTCCCCCCCTCGCAAACCACACCGCATCTTCACTTCGTGGCTTCTCTCCCCAGCATTGTTGCCACTTCCTGAAACATGGTGCGCCGAGATACTGACACTGGCTGCAAGGCTTTCGAGAATGCCTCGACCAACATTGCCGCCGCCCAAATGCGCAACTCCCTGACGGAGCTCGCCGAGACCGTCAAGGACCCCGAGGAGAAGAAGCTGTTTGAGACCGAGATGGACAACTTCTTCTCGCTCTTCCGCCGCTACTTGAACGAGAAGTCCAAGGGCAACGCCGTGTACGTATACAATGCTCTGCTTACCCCTCCTTGACCTCCCTCCCCCCCCATCCAAGTGCAAAGCAGCTGCTAATAGGTGCTTGTTTTGTTAGTGACTGGGACCGCATCGCCCCCCCTGCCCAAGGCCAAGTCGTTGACTACGAGGACCTTGCAAACTCCGAGTCGGTTAACTTCCTCAACAAGCTCGCTGTCCTGAAGCTCAATGGTGGTCTGGGTACCTCCATGGGCTGTGTCGGCCCCAAGTCCGTCATCGAGGTCCGTGATGGCATGTCCTTCCTGGATCTCTCCGTCCGCCAGGTCGAGTACCTGAACCGAACCTACGACACCAACGTGCCCTTCATCCTGATGAACTCGTTCAACACCAACGATGATACCGCTGCCATCATCAAGAAATACGAAGGCCACAATGTCGACATTATGACCTTCAACCAGTCTCGGTACCCCAGAATCCTCAAGGACTCGCTCCTGCCTGCCCCCAAGAGCTTCGACTCTGCCGTATCCGATTGGTACCCCCCTGGCCACGGTGACGTCTTCGAGTCTCTCTACAACTCGGGCGTTCTCGAGAAGCTCATTGAGCGTGGCATTGAGATCATCTTCTTGTCCAACGTCGACAACCTGGGTGCTGTCGTCGACCTACGCATCCTCCAGCACATGATTGAGTCCGAGTCTGAGTACGTCATGGAGTTGACCAACAAGACCAAGGCCGATGTCAAGGGTGGTACCATTATCGACTACGAGGGCTCGGTCCGCCTGCTCGAGATTGCTCAAGTCCCCAAGGAGCATGTCAACGAGTTCAAGTCGATTAAGAAGTTCAAGTACTTCAACACCAACAACATCTGGATGAACGTCAAGGCTATTAAGCGTGTCGTTGAGAACGACGAGCTGGAGATGGAAATCATCCCCAACGGCAAGACCATTCCCGGTGATAAAAAGGGCGAGTCGGACATCTCCGTCATCCAGCTCGAAACCGCTGTCGGTGCTGCCATCCGCCATTTCCGCAACGCCCATGGTGTCAACGTTCCTCGTCGCCGTTTCCTGCCCGTCAAGACCTGCTCCGATCTCATGCTCGTCAAGTCGGACCTGTACGCCCTCAAGCATGGCCAGCTGCAAATGAGCGCCAGCCGCTTCGGCGACGCGCCCCTGATCAAGCTTGGTGGTGATTTCAAGAAGGTGTCCGACTTCCAGAAGCGTATCGCCTCTATCCCCAAGATTGTTGAACTCGACCACCTCACCATCACTGGTAATGTCAACTTGGGCCGTGGTGTCGTACTGAAGGGTACCGTCATCATCGTCGCGACCGAGGGTTCAACGATTGACATTCCCCCGGGATCCATTCTCGAGAACGTGGTTGTTCAGGGTAGTCTGCGTCTGCTGGAGCATTAAGCGCTCGGCGGCTAGCAATTTGGGTTTTCTCGCGTTTCTCACCTGTTCTCGACCGTTAACGGCATTTTAATAATGAAGACATGCAATCACACTGCGATTGGGGATGAGCCGTTGCTCCAGACTAGGGATCACGGCGAAAAGAGGCCGGTATGGCGTGGCCTCCGCGTGGCTCTCGGATGGGATAGACGATAACCACCTAAGAGTAGTAATAGCAATAGGCTATAGATCCTGTATACAACGTTTCCCGACACACCTCGCTGCTTACCTCACGTGACATGGCCGTCATCCCCAAACCCAGTAGTAATGCGGCACAAATGATTTAGTTGGTGATCGCGAAATGTCAAAGCGTGCGACTTAGGTATCTAGATAGGCCTCCAGGATTGCTTTCACGTCAGGGCACTTGATTGGTACATAGTTGATTTTGACGCAATTCTGCAAGTATTGCAGGATAAATCTCAGCTAGGGGTATCTTGATCTCGTAACTCATTCATTTTGTATACACAGCCGGTTGGTCCTGGCTATTAGGGCGCACACACGTCCAAGCCTGAAATACCACTTCACTTTCCCTTCTTACGCAAAGACTCGGTGCATTCCGGGCAGAACCAGCGTCCCTGAGGTTCGCTCTTGAGACCGACGCAAGTCCAGTGGAACCATTCGTAGGGGCAATCGGGGTTGTCACAAGCCACCATGTCGCCGTACGACACGTGCTGGCACAGACAGTATTTCTTGCCTTCATCGTCCTCGTCGTCGTCCGAGCCGCCGCTCACCTCTTCGTCGCCGCTCTCATGATCTGCCATTTCCTCAGCTCCGTCGGCATCGGCTGGCGGGTGCTTCGTGCGCTTATTAGGGGCATGCGTGGTGCTAGCCGACGCGGGGGCGGGCGTGCCACTACCTGCCCTGGACGCAGCGCCGCGGGAGCTCTGTACCGAGTCGGCATCCGACAGTTCGCTGTCCGCCGTCGAGGTGGGCGACCCCTTAGAGCGCCCTGCCTGCTTGACGCGGTTGAGGCCCGACTTGGCGTTGGTGGGCTTCTTACGCCCTGCCGCACCGCTGGGCGTGCCCTTCCTAACGCCTGCCTTCTGTGCCTTCGGCCCCATACTCCCTGCCCTGCTCCCTGCTGGTGTACCAGACTTGGGGGTTCCCGGCCCCAACGATGAATGCCGCGCCAGCCCGCTCGATGCCGAAGGGGCGCTGCCGAGACCGCTGTTCGTCCTGGGCCCCCTCTTAGGGACACCGCTTCCCGGACCAGCAGACATCTCGCGCTCTTTCCTGTTAAGAATGATGCTTGCAGCAGGCGTAGCTGGAGCCGAGCTGGAGCCATGCGTTTGTAACTGCGTCGTCCGCACCTGCGGGTTGGGAACGCGTGATCCGGAAGATGCCCCCCCATTCGCGCTTGATATCAGTGGCTGTGCAGCGGCGGTCGAAGGGAACCTGGTATTCGGGATGCTGTGGTTCGCTGCACTCGGGCGTAGGAGCGACGGGACCTCATCAGGATCTGTGAAGCCCGGCTCGCCACGATCATATAATAGTTTAATTTGGCCGTCAAGGTGGCGCAGATGTTTGTCCATCAGATTTTGTAGTTTGCTGGCCAAAGCAATCTTTTCGCTCGCCAGCTTATCGGCCTTGACGTAGTTTTCGCGTATCATGCCACGTAGTAGGTCCTCGCGCGGGTTCGGCTGGGCGCTGGAGTGGGAGCGGATGAACTTTTGAATCTTGTTGTCGCTCTCCTCGATGTTCTTGACGCAGTCGTGGTAGACTCGGTCCTTGTCTTGTATCTCGTCCTGCAGGAAGCGGATCTCTTCGTGGAGGTTGGAGGTGCGGTGGACCCAGTCGTCGAGGATGACGGCCGGGTCTTGGGCCTCGACCGAAGGGGCCATCTTATGGACAAAGTCGATCGAGAGGTCGTCTCTAGGCATTGCTGTTAACCTGGACCTATCGGACAGGGTCGCTGAAAGCAATAGACAGGCTTGTAGGCAGCAGGGACAAAGATCATGGGAAGCGAGACCGGCTTTAATTCTCGCACTTGATATCTCTGGTCGGGTATGCGGAGTGGCTGAGAAGTATTATGCAGGGGCACGAGTACGGAGGGTTGGTAGGTCAGGAAGCGATGGGATGCGCCCGTGGGTGAGCAGGTGTATATGAGGTATGTAGTGTAGTATCAAGGTGCAGCGGCCAGGTCGAGTACTGCGCATGCACATCAACCTCTTCCTGGGCGTGCACTATGGCATAGCATAGAAGGCAAGCGGGCATGGACGACAGACGCGCTGCAGCGAACGAAGGCGAAGGCAACAAGGCAAGGGACGAACGAGACGAGATGAGACGACAACGTATGAGCAGTTATGGCTCACCTTCCAGGCCCCCGGGTCTAAACAAACAGATTCGAGAGGGAGAGTAGGCGAGAGACCAGGAAAGAGAAAAGGAAAAAAAAGATGGTATAATTTTCCGAAAAGGATCGTTCCGTGTTGGGGCCGAAGGTAAGGCAAGATAAGGTGACAAGGTGACAAGGGCGACCAGGGAAGAGGTGAGAGAGCAGGAGAATAGGGTGGTGTGATGTTGGTTGGTCGGTCGCTTTCGGCTCAATCAAGATTGATCAATTAATCAATCAATCAGTCAGTCAGTCAGTCAGTCAGTCGTACTTTTTGGGTAGCGATGGGGCCATCGGCCAAAAAAAAAAAAAATAAAGTCGCAAAGACGAGATCCGACTCTTATAAGTGGAGTGGAGTTGTTGATTGGATTTGCATGGTTGATTTGGAGGAGAGAACGTGAAAAAAAGAAGGAAAGAAAGAAGACTGCCGAGAAGTCCAACACCGAAGGTTCCATGCGCTAATGATGATCCTCCAATTGATTTCTTACTTGTAGGTTACATTAACATTCAGCGTGTGTTTGTTAAGGTCAATCCAAGTCGCTGCCACCAAGATTTACCGGCTTCAATAGTTAGCTGGGTTGCTGGAGGGGTGCCTAGGGGTTGGGGGTTGGGGGGTGCTGCATGTGGCACACTGAACTGGTAGGTAAGTGGTAGGTGGATCTTGAGCTGCGAAGTTCAGTTGAGAACCTAGGTTACTAGGTCACCGTCACCCTGGGTCACTCACTTCACTACCTTATAGGTTAGCAGGTTAGCAGGTTAGCAGGTTGGCTACCAGGTAACCGTAGGTAAGTACCACTAGGTATGTAGTGACTTAGGTTAGCGTCTTATGTAATGCAGATTTGCTCTTGCCTCTCCTTCCATTGGATCTCAATGGAAGACGGCAATACCTCCAGTAATAAGCGTGCGCTTTCCTCGTTCAAGAAACAAAACATATGCCCTCATCACGACACGAATGGAGCCTTGAACAACAAACGGTTCTATAGTTGTAGGCAGGCACAATCTCATCCGTCACGTCGCTAACCCTCCAACCCTCCCAACTCCCCAACCCGACCTCTTTCGGCACCTTTTTAGAGACCAGATCCAGCCTTGGAACTCATCCACTCATCCACTCATCTCACCTCACCTCACCTCACCTCAACTCACCCTTGCACGTCAGCCGAGAGAATTGTGCCAACCGCCACCTCCGGATCCGCCTATTTGGCGACGGCCCAGCTCTTGAAAGTCCCCGCTACCACATCTGCATCTTACGTACGAGTAGATCATCAGGAACTCACCGGGTCGGGTCACTGTCTCCTGGCGTTTTGGCCTCCCAAGGCTAGCACAATTGCTTGGGCCTTTCTGCATCCCATCCCCCGGTCTCCAGTGAGTGAGTGAGTGAACGAGTGAGTGGGATAGCTCCCGTCATGGAGCCGGATCCCGCATCGCCCTACAGGTTCCGCGTGCCTAAACCTAACTATTTGCCGCACAATGTGGACGCCGATGAGCCCGACGAGGTTTTCAACAAGCCCTTGGACCGCCCGGGCGACTTTGAAAATGCCCACTACTTCAGCAAGGTGAAGCGCATGGCCCACGACATTGGCATCACAAAACCAAAAGGCTACAATGTCACCTTCCATTACAATCCCAACATGGAGAGGCATCACTTTGGCCAGACACATCCCATGAAGCCCTGGCGTCTCACCCTGACCAAGAGCCTTGTCACCTCCTATGGCATGAACTTCGCCATGGACAACTACACAGCACGTACCGCCACATACGAAGAGCTCACCAACTTCCACACCAACGACTATGTCGACTTTCTTGCTACAGTAGCCCCTCAGCCCACCCCCTTGGATGTCGATAACATGCACCCAGATCTCAAGTTCAACTTGGGAGGGAGTGACTGTCCGCTGTTCGAGGGCCTCTACGACTACTGCTCCATGTCGGCTGGCTCCTCGCTGGACGCTGCGAGAAAGATATGTTCCAAGCAAGCTGATATCGCCATTGCCTGGGGCGGTGGATTGCATCACGCCAAAAAGTCCGAGGCCTCGGGTTTCTGTTACATCAACGACATTGTTCTGGCTATTTTGCAGCTCTTGCGCGTTCATCCTCGTGTCCTATACATCGACATTGACGTCCATCACGGCGATGGCGTTGAGGAAGCATTCCTCTCCACAGACCGAGTTATGACGGTATCCTTTCACAAGTATGACCCAAACACGTTTTTTCCCGGTACCGGTGCCCTGGACGACAACGGCCCCAGGAGCGAGCATAACCCTGGATCCCACCATGCCCTCAACATCCCTCTCAATGACGGCATTACCGATGAGCAGTACAAGTGGCTCTTCGAGAGCGTCATTTCCAAGTGTGTAGAGAAGTTCCGGCCCGCCGCCATCGCACTCCAGTGCGGCGCCGACTCGCTGGCGGGTGACCGCCTGGGCAAGTTCAACCTGCTGGTCGAAGGCCACTCGTCATGCGTCGAGTACTGCAAGAAGCTCGGCATCCCCATGATCCTGTTCGGCGGCGGCGGCTACACGCCGCGCAACGTGGCCCGCGCCTGGGCCTACGAGACGGCCGTGGCCATTGGCCAGCACAAAAACATCCCGCACCAGATCCCCGAGCACACGCCGTGGCGCGAGCGCTTCCGCCACGAGACCCTGCTGCCCACCATCGAGCAGATCCTGGGCGAGCCTCGCCAGAACCGAAATCCCCAGAAGAAGCTGCAGGACATTGTCCAGCACGTCACCGAGCAGCTCCGCTTCGTCAGCCACGCCCCCTCGGTCCAGTACCAGGTCATCCCGCCCGACCTGGGCCCCATTCGCGACGAGGTCGAGCAACGTCTCAAGGAGGAGGCCGAGCTCCATGACGACAACGCCCGCAAACTTAGAGAAGAGGCTATGGGTGTGCCCATGGAGATGTAGTGTGTAGCAGAGCGCGACCACACGTGTTTGTTATCCTTGGGTGGTGGAAGAATCTAGAGTTACGGGTTAAAACACAATTGTCCGAGCTTTGGTATCCATCGTATAGGAGCAGAAGAAACAGTAGGGCACGAAAATTATTAGCTTTGTATATGCACGTGAGGCATACCTTTGAGCCTCTTCCTGAATATTACGTTTGGACATCGGCTTGGGAGGCTATCGACGCTGCTGCCACATTATTCGTCTCGGGCAGGGGCAGTATTGCAACACTTTTCCCTGTTGATAGGAATGAAATCGACCGGGTTGACCAGACTTATTATAGCTGAAGAACTCACTAAATGAATAAAAATTGAATTACTATAATTGTTCTGGGTATGTCATGATGTAAGCATCTGGCCATTAGCCGATTCTACCCAAGATATAACTACCAGATTCATCCAACTTATATACTACCCATATGCTACGCTACGGGGAAAAGGCATCCAATTCAGTCCCTACCCATTCTCTCGCCGGCCGCCAGGGCCTTCTTCCTCATCATTCGGGCGTGCCACCAGACGAAGCTGACTAGGGCAACCCCGATGACTAGACCTAGCAGCAGAAGCATTACATTGACGGGCACTGGGTCCCCGTGGAAGGTCTCGTGGAAGAGGAAGTCCAACCCGCTCTGGACAAAATTGAAAAGACCCGAGAGGCAGATGATGGTACCGTAAACAGTCCCAAAGGTGCGGAAACCGAAAACCTTGGCGCTATAGTCGGAAACGGCCGTGTAATAAAAGGGCCGGTAGAGGACGAAGAGCATAATATTGGCGTAGGCGGCCCAGGTATAGGGCAGGACGCCGAGGACACCGATGGTGGTGGCGACGGAAACGAGGGTGGCGAGGACGGTGACGGTGCTGGTGTGGTCGAGGATGCCGCCGATGAAGGGGATGGAAAGGATGCCGCCGATGGGCAGGGCGAAGTCGAAGAAGTTGTTGATCTCAATGGCCTTGGGCAGCGAGTGGAATATGGCCTCGTACTGGGGGCGGATCGTCGCCACAAAGTAATTGATGCGCGTCATCTGCACCACGGTGAACAGGCAGATGAGCCAGAACCAGAAGGACCAGATCTGGGCCCAGGCGGCGGAGCCGTGCATAACGCCCCAGACACCGCTGCGCTCGTTCTTGACCCCCTCGCGGTGGGCCTGCTTGTCGGCTTGGGGCGTGGAGCCCAGGAGCTCCTCGATCTCTTGGACCACGGTCTCGCGGTGCTCGCGGTGCTCTTGGCGGAGGAGCGCCGTCTCCTCGTCCACCTGGTCGTCTATGGCGCTCTCGGTGGGGACGTACAGGTCCTCGGGTTCGGGCCCCTCGATGTCCTCAATCATCTCGCCCACGGTCTTGTAAGACTGCGCAGGCAATATGGTGAATTGCAGAACGACAATTACGACGGGCACAGCCAGGTAGGCCAGGAAGAACCTGTCATGGCCAAAGGAGCCGCCAGTGCGCTCAAAGACGATGCGGTAGACGAGGAACAAAGCACTAGAGGCATCAAACGCGCCAGTGAGCAGAGCAAGGATCAATCCCGAATGGCGCGGGAAGGCATTAGACAACTGGAACGAAGATATATAGGTGAAGGGGCCGCCGAGGGCGAGGAGAAGATAGCCCAGAAGAAACCCATCGAAGGGCAATCGCTTGGCAAAAGACATGACGACGGCACCAAGGGCCAGGAACACAGCGCCGAGGCAGCCACTTACCCGGGGGCCGAAATGGTCCAGGATAGCACCGACGGGCAGTGCGGCCACATTGGTTGCCACAGCCGCCGTGGTGAACATAAGGTTTAACCGAATCTCGACGCAAGTGTCTAGGCCGTCACATACATCGTGATAGGCGCCTTCGCGCTTCAGCACGGGTTTCAAAGCAGCGTACCCGAAGACAACCCCGGCCGCGAAGAGACAGTATATCACCGTCACGACCACCTGCACTAAAGTCCCATGACGTTGTCAGCTAGCCTCACACGCCCGGGGGGCGGGGGGGCACATTCGTCTTGGCGACAAGGGAGACATAAGGTGCTTACATATACGCCTCCACTGTGGCACCTCGAAGGCGCCAACGGCTGGGTTCGGTATGTCATCGTGTCGGACAAAGGCCGGGTCCCACGCTTCTGGCAGCGGGTTAAAGCTGAGCTTCCTGGCCCTCAACGACGCCGCGTAGGACGACGAGGCAGAGTCGCGGCGGGGACGGGGCCGTATCGGTCTTTCGTCGTCTACCGAGACGCTGAGGAATGTCTCGAGAGATGCAACCCGGTTCAGCGACATGACGCCAGAGGTTGCCTGGCGCGCTGTAAAAGGGGGGGGAGGAGGGAGACAAGGCGGAAAGAAGTGCGAAAGACGAACCCAAAAACCATTAAAATAAAATGAAATAGAGATGCACGTCGAACACGCTGGCCTGGGAGTATAATAATAATAATAATGAAGACGACAGGGAGGAGAAACAAGTCCGGGCAAACGGCGGCTGCTTGCTTTCTTGTTCGTCTACGCCACTTATCCGCAGCCAACCCGTTTCTGTCTTATACTGTACGGAACGCCGAGGGGGAAACAGAGAGCTGGGGTGTGCTAGCGCTAGCGGGGTAGGGAGGTATAGGGAGGTATAGGGAGATAGGCAGTAGGCGGCTGGCTTACAGGCCATTAGTTTAGCCTACTGGTGACGTGAAAGGATCTCACGTGGTGGAAGAGACTTCCATGGGTTGCTTTTTTGACAAAGTGGCGTGGCGCCTGCTTCCCGCTGCTGCCCCGGGGAACCTGTCAATTCGGAGACTGATGAGGAGCAAGCAGCATACGCACAACAGCTCACAGGTGCAGCAACTCCAAGGTAAGAGGGGGGGGGGGGGGCTTTAAAGGCAATTAACCAGGACCGCAATTCCATCNCCCCCCCCACCCCCCCCCCCCCCCCCCCCCCCCCCCCCCCCCCCCCCCCCCCCCCCCCCCCCCCCCCCCCCCCCCCCCCCCCCCCCCCCCCCCCCCCCCCCCTGAAATGCAAGGTAGCAGGAACGGCAATGCATCCTGCAAATCCATCATTGATGGCCATGGCCACCTGACCGGCGGTTGTGGTACATGTACCGAACCGCCGCAGTCCAAAATATCGCCTGCAAGTCAATGTCAGCCAATGAATGCATCAGCTTCTACCCCGGATATAACATCTTACCTAAGTTAATAAAGTGTGACAAAAAGTGCCTAGGCCGAATCAAAGTTATCCATTCTAGATTAACTTCAATTGTCTTACCTACGTCAAATGCAATATTCGCGCCCTACCAATCATGGTCGCCCATGGGTGATCACAAAGAGACACACGCGCGCACGTGGAATCGAGGGACGAGGGACGAGGGGCGAGGGGCGAGGAATGGGTCCTTGTTCAGGGCCAATATCATATCAAACAAATTCAACTTGCTCAACGACAGATATACAACAAAACAACACCAAGTACGTTCAAAATGGCTTTGATCTAAGAAAGACAAATAGATCAAACACAAACATCCTCCTCCCACTCGACGACGCGACCGACAAAAGAAATCAGACTCGGATTGCAGTGGACTTGGGCCTTGTCCCCCGACCACATCTGGTAGCCGCCATCCCTCTTCCTCAAGCTCCATCCTCTTCCGCACCCGTCTTCCAGATCGTGTTGAGGCCACTGCAATCCTTGTCAAACTCCCCATCCAATACTGAGGGCCGACGCCTGCCCTCTCCTATAGACATTACTCCGCATTAGAGTGACCACGTCCACCGTGCCCTTCCTCCCTGCTGGCTTCCCCACGTGGTGTCGACGCGTGCGGTAGACGTCAATAGATATTGATCAGAAGTCAAAAATGTAGAACCGAAAATCTAACGCCAGAGGCCTTCATATATTCTCTCCGTCATCTCCTGAACATCCTTCTAGTAATACTCAACCGTCACCTTGGCGCCCTCTTTGTAGGAAGTCTAGATCCAAATTAGCACATGCATATTTCAAACGAGGGCAAAGCGGAGGGCTTACAGTGCAACCCTTGGGCGACGCGACGCCATCGGTGTAGTATTCGCCATCCTCCAGCGTGCATTTGGACGTGACGTCTCCAGTGATGCGGATGTTGAAGTCCAACTTGGCCTCCGAGGTAGGAGTGTTGGGGAAGATAGACAGGTAGGTAAGGCCATCACGAGACTGGCCGACACCCAGGTTGGTGGGAGCCCAGTTGCCAGTAGACTGGGGGGTGGTGAAGCTGTCCCAGGTGCAGGCTTCCTCCACCGGAACACCCTGGGGGTTGATGTAGTACTGCAGCGTCGTGTCCTTGCCCTGCCAGGTGTAGTAGCTGCTGGACTTGATGTTGGCCAGGATGTTGGTGGAGCCGGCGTCAGCCCAGGTGGGAACAATCATGTTCTCAGTTCCGGGGTAGTCAGTACGGCACGTGGCAACACCCTTCTTGAGGCTGTTCTTGACGGTGAGGCCTCCGGCGTTCTCCTCGCAGAGAGTCTTCTTCTCGGGGCGCGTCAGGTGGAGCTTGCCGTTCAGGCAATGAAGACCACCCACGGATTGGCCGGTAAGACCCTGCTCCTCAGGCCACTGGGTCTTGACGTATCCGGCGGGGCAGGCGTACGAGCAGAAGGCATCGTCCGAACAGCCTTCACCCTTGATGGCGGTAATGATGTTGGCGATCTTCATGCCAACCTGGAAAGTAGGGACCTTCTGGACAGCGGTGAATCCCTTGATTCCGGCCCAGGGAATGGCGACACCACCATACTTGGCCACGGACTCCCATTCGCAGGGAAGCTCGCCGTCAGGGAAATCGGCATGCAGACCACTGCCGCCGTTACCAGAGAAGCTGCTGCTAGACTTGGCAGGGGACGGGGCGGCGGAAGTCGTGGTGGGGACGGGAGAAGGAGAGGAGGTGGTCTCCTTCTGGATGAACATGGCGGCCATCTTCTTCTCGCTCGTGGTAGGCGTGGGCGAGGGCGGGGGAGGAGGGGTGAAAGTAGGGGTGCTCTCTCCGACAACGATGAAGAGGCCCTTGTCAATGCCGGCCTTGGCCTCCTCGGGGGTGACGACCTTGTTTCCGATGACATAAGCCGTCTCGGTGGCAGCTACGACGGTAGTCACGACATCGGCGCGCTTGACGTTCTCAACAGGGGAGGCGACACCCTTCTTCTGGTGGAAACGGCCGTGGCCGTGGTGATGAGGCTGGGCGGAAGCCAGAGTCGCCGCGAGGGCGAGGTTGATAATGGTGGTCTTCATGGTGACTGTATATGCGATGTTGCTAGCGACAAAGCTGTGGTTGTACAGTCGTCGGAGAGATATTGTTTAGTATCGTAAAAATCGCTTGGTTCTACCTGCATGGTCAGTTGGTCCATGTTGCCCAACGAGTGCGAATCGCATAGTTGATGATCTTTGAGATAGAGGGAGAGGCCTATAAAGAAAAGAACAAACAAAACAAAGCATGGAGGAGAAAAGTGTCGTGGCATTGGGGGGAGGGGGCGTTCTCATGCGCCTCCGGTAGGAAAGGAAGGTGCATTAGGCATTCCGACTCACCTTTGCTATACCGACCGTAGTGGATGCGACGGATTGGGTTTGCGGAATTAGACTTTAGAATAGTTGTTGTTGATTCGTTCGCTTAGTCTGCTTATTGCGTATAGAACGAGGGACTTCGTGAGCTGGATTCCAAAAGAATGTGGTAGAGGTCAAAAGACTCTCTGTTGGATGGACAAAAAAACGACGCGTACGATGCTGCGATTATGGTAGAAACGAGCGTGAGGGAAGAGAAGAGGGAGCGGAGAGGGAGAGGAGGTGGGATGGCAGCATAGTCTAGTAGTTCTGCGCGATTCGAGATTAGCATTGGCATCAGACTGGTAGTGAGTAGTAACCTAGTAGGTGGGAAGTGGGCTACATAGTCGCAGAGTACTCCATGCCATCCACTACTACTATGCAGTACCTACCGCAGTACATGCCACACCTGCCATACATGCCACACCCTGTACCTCGCTCGACCTGCTAAGAGTTTCCAACCCTTGCTTCAACCCGCCGATGGCCCTTCTGCTCCTAGCGACCACTAGGTAATCAAAAGCTCCATCCGCTGGATGCCAGCGCCAGCCCGTCCTGCCCCAGTCCTGCCTAGTCTTGCCCAGTCCTGACCAGTGCGTTGAGTGCGGTGCATCTCGCCCCAGGGATTGGAGGTGGGCTGATGTTACAGTACTACGGATTCAGGTACACGATAGCCTAGGGGAGAGTCGGATTCTCATTTATGTATTGTTAACATTGATCATTATCCTCAAGGTTGCGTTACATCTCCTTCCCGAATCTAGCCACTCTGACTGCGGGTAGGAGATTGGGTGCGGCGGCGACGACGGCGGCGACGGCGGCAGCAGCAACAACAACAACAACAACAACAGACAACGGATACAAGGGTGGCAAAAGCAGGGACACATGTTGTTGTTTTTCTCTCTCGGTGTGTGTGTGTGTGTGTGTGTGTGTGTGTGTGTTATATTCAAAGGCATGCAGCATGCAGCATGAGAAGGGGAGAGAGAGAGACTGAGAGAGAAAGAGAGAGAGAGAGAAAGCGCGCACGCATGGAGTATATGGAGCATGCCCGACATGGCATGGCATGGCGCGCTACTGCAGGAACAGCAGCCAACCTGCCAACGTCTTGAGCACGAAAAGAGAAAAGACTAGAAGCCAGGAAGGCCAGGAAGCTGGAGGCTTGGGCCCTTTGGGGCCATTGGGGCCATTGGGGCTTCCACTTCCAAAAACGGGGTTGTGGCCCGGTCAGGTCTATTTCCCCTTTTGGAACTTGGCGAAATTACCCCCCTGACCTCCAGGGCTTCAGAGAGACTAGGGAGACTAGGGAGACTAGGGAGACGCTCATTTCCAGATTCCAACCGAATAATTACCCGTCCACGCACACCACATGCACCACACATGCACCACACATGCACCACACATGCACCACACATGCACCACACACCACGCCCGCGCGCTGATTGATGATCGGATTCAAAAGGAGAGCCACCACTCTGTTCAGTGGACTTGGCCCAGGAGGTTCCAGGATGTCCCAGGAGGTCCCTCTTCTATCGCTGGGATCGGCAGTCACAACACTCTGATGCGAGATCGTTGCCTACGACTGAGTGGCCTGTGGTTTATGTACTTATTATAACCTGCAAGTAGTGGATAGAGTAGTAGGTAGATACTTGTCTGCAATTGTCCAATACCTAGCCACCCAACCACCATAGCCACACCATCGGCCGACAATCGTCAGAGCGCTCGCATTCCCTAGGATATCAACCGAAATTGTCACCAAGCCAAGCAATTAAATAGCACACAGCTATGGTCTATCGCTGTGGGCGCTTCTGGCGCGCTCTAGCCAATGAGTGGCTCACTCGCCTCCCAAGACGTTTACGGGAAAGCCAAGCAGGTTAGAATCCATACTATCACCAACCATCGCCCATAGCACCATAGCACGCAGGCAGCAGGCAGCACAGTAAGGAGATGGCCCCAGGCCTAGAAGAAGAATTCCCATTCCCATTCCCCTCCCCCGTTGCCATCCAGTTACCTTGGACTTAAGCCATGTACCGAGTACCTGTGGCCCCCGCCTTGGCATCCGAACATGGAAATCCAGATCTGCTTGGCCGTTGCTACTACTATAGTAAAAGAATGGGTTCATTACTACGGAGTACCCCTTTTGCCGTCGACGGATTTGATTGGTATTGGTTGTTTCTGAGCTGGAATTGTCGCTATTAGCTCCGTTCCTATTGCGATATGGCATCATCTCTCTGGCGTTCCAGCCGCCAGCAACTTGTGGGTGCCATGATTATGATTAAGCAGCTGCTCAAGCTCGAGTGACGGACAGTAGGTACGGGCTGGTCTGCAGGCGGTGAAGCACTCGAGAGAACACACGAGGGAAATAAATACATGTTCATGCGGCACGCCGGATAGGTAGATATGTAGGTGTACACCTTGGGTAGGTTACTTATCTACCTTACATACAGTATGAGCACCTCAACGCTTCCTCTTCCCTGTTCCTGTTTGCGTGCCCTGCCCACGCTTGATGCTTGATGCTTGATGCGTTCATGTTTCAAATTATACTCCACCGCCACACCGTAATCCCATCATAGTGAGAGAGAAACCACACATGCCTACAGAAGCACAGTCGAGCACTCACCAGTCGTCCTCAGTCGTCCTCAGTCGATTCGGGAAGAGCAACGTCAGCCTCATTTTACCACCATGACTGTTTGTATCGTTTCTGGTCGAGTTGGAAGCAGGGCTCCGATTCGATCCGTACTCATATGGCCACTCGCCGGCACGTGCTCCTAGCCCGGATGCCATCGCTGATCGCCGACCGTTATATGTTACCGTATTGCGGAGAACTGCTGGTCAAAACTTGGTCGACTCCCCGTCTCGCCGTCTCGACTTTCATGCGTGGCCAGCAAGGCAGATTTCAAAGTCCCACATACCACCCTGTGGCAGATGAATGAATACATTAGAGCCTGATGTTATGTGGTTCAAACAAATGTACTCTCTACTTTATCCACTCACACACACACACACAAAATCCCATGGTTTGGTCGTGATAGTTCGTCCATCGAGCATCGAGGGGCTTGAGATCTTCAATCTGGATATCGATTGCTAAGACTATGTGTTTCGCGTGCATGGAACGATGATGGTGGTCCATCACATTCGGACCGGGAGAACAATGGGTGTGTGATTCGATAATCTAACCTGGACAAGTCGAAAGCCGCACTTCCGCAACCCAGCGGGCCCGAGCCGTGAGGATTTCGATCTCGCCGCTCCCTCCGCTCTGCGCAGCGTACTCCGGGGCTGGAGTAGTTGTCCAGGCAAAACCGTCTGTCGCCCTTAATAGCCTTGATACCTTCTCAACTTTTCTCTCACTGTTTACGTTGGGCTATAGAGTCAGTTCCCTGAGCAGTGTTATCCGGGTCTACCCTTGGTTCCAAGTACCCCGGCCTCACCACTGCAAAGACGACTATTGAGCCGTGTATTGACTATAAGGCTAGTCAGTTGACATTCTTGGTCATTTTATAGTTCAATCCCCCTTCCCGGGTCAAATCTATCTGCTTTCCAGTCAATATGTTCGTCACCACTAAGTACGCCAACGTATCGGTAGGCACTAAGGCAGTTGACACAGGAGACCACGTCTACTCATACCAACGTCCTGAACCAGACCAATTAATATATGCTATAGGAGCATTTATCCGTTATAACTACAGTGGTTTATTAGTTGCCCAAGACTCGTCACTTTGAAGGATGGAGTGTTGGGCTTAAAGGGTATTGTATTATGTGCTGTGTTGTTCATATGCCCATGAATATATGTAACTTCTCGGGGGCGGTGGCGCTGGAGTCTACATACGAGTGCGAATCAAAAGTATTGGATGCTCTGACCAGGGCATAATACTTTTGTAATGTCTACATGTGTAGACCTTATGGGTTGTAGAACGAATCCAACCCCAATATCGATGGAGACAATAGGGGTTATGATGATCACAACCTAGATCGACCTCGTCTGGGCATAGCCTGGAAATAATGATGAGTATATTCAACTGTTCATTCCTCGTAGGTATATCACTCCCACGGAAACCTGGTGAGTATCTGATTACCTCACCGTGTAGTGTATGATGGGACCATGATACCGTTATTCGAATGCACCCCATGTATAGTCAGGGGACCTGAATCTATACTGCCACGAGTTGTCAATGGACGTCGGGAGCTTGCTACTCCGTGTCACGGCGCCTAACCAATGCTCTCTTTAACCTACCGAGCCGGCCCATCCCGGGCCGGGGAAAAGGACGACAGTGTCAAGTCAACGTCTCGGCCGTCTTTTAGAGCTACCACCAACCCTTCCACTCCGTTATCCTAGCACTCATGGCACTGGACAGGGCATATTCATTCATAATCAAGGGTGCGTTAAAGCTATGGGGGGTCGTTCCCAAGACGACTGATGTCTGCCTCGTTGTTTGATCCATATGAATCGAATACAGGCCAAGCTGAGACATGGTCGGGCCCATCCCACGAGGTAAGCACTGCCGACTCTTCACATAATGTATAAATCAAGCAACGTCCCAGAGAATGCTAAATTCCCCGTCAAACATTACAGATATCGAATTTACCTCAAAATCACACTTCCATGCCGGACATGCCACACTCAGCTGGAAGAGCCTCCATCAAAAGGAGTGAAGATTCCAGATCAACGGTTCTGGATCTTAACAGGCATGATATCGACGGTACGCAGCCACTTTCGGGCTGGCTACGTCACTCTCGCCAATATAGTAACTTATATACTTAAGTCCTTTTACGTGGCTGTAGTATAGAACCGATACCTCGCCAGACTGACTGCATCGAGAAAGGTAGGCAAGACCTCTCTCTACCCACGCAGGTATACGTAGACGCGTCACAGGACATGCCAATCAATCTTCAAAGTGTGGGTGGAAATGATTACAGCACTCTGTGCCGTCAGTTCCTATACAGGAGTTCGAGACATACTCTATGGCAATTCGAAATCCCAGTTGTCGCCCCTATACTGGCATTCTCAACACTGTGATGATATGGGAGTACCACTATTGAATGCGATCCAGCCGGCCAGTGCACCGGGGTAATCCGAGCAAATAAGTGAGCCTGTACTTGAGCTATCCCATATTACATGGGAAACTCAACCATGCCACCGAGTTGGGTGTTTGTCGCTGACCAAATTGTTTACAAAAGTGTTGTGGATCATAGGCTCTTTGATATTGTACGAATAAGTACAGTAAGACTTCCCTCCTCGACGCTTCATATGAACACAAACATATGAAGCCACATGCCCCGTATCTAACATTTCAGCCTCGAGATATTTGGTAGCCACCCATCAGGGACTGAAGACATCACTTTATAGCCACGATCAGGACGGCAAGACTCCGCCGGGCGTGTTGGCGAGGCGTACGCTAGGCACAGCCGGATCCGTCGAGCAATGTGTCCACTCTACGACGAGAGGGTCTCAGAGTATAATGAACGGCCCCCCAAGACCTGTGAGCATGATGGCGAGTGGGCATGACAAGCCACCCGCCTAGCGGCAGGTTGCACAGTCACTCCTTGCGGCTATGCCTTGCCAGGAAGCACCGGCGACGCCTTATGGCCCGCCTAGGTTGTTGACGCCGTTCGGCCGTCCACTTGATAAGTATCTGCAGCCCGACCTTGCAGCGGGCCGCGCGGGTGAGCGCCGACAGTTGGTTCCGGCTAGCTGGGGATTGCAGCTATCAGCACGGGCCTGAACATAGATGATAGGTATAGATAGAGATGTGACCAGGCGTCCATCTCGATACGAGAAGCAGCAGGGGCAGCAGGGCACCTCGATCATCACGTATCTAGTACATGAGTTTTCTTGGCAAGGCAAACACTGACTGCAGACCAGCCAGGAGGCCCAGCGTGGTGTAGACGTAGATGCGATGTATTGCCTAGGTTAGGGTAGTGTGGCTCTGCATCGGGCGGGTAGCTCAGCCTCCGGCCGAGTGTGGCACAATGTCTTGGTCGGCACTTTTTCTTTGAACCGAATCGGGCCATTTCAATAGCGAATGAGCATGCGATAAACATGCATATGAAGTTGAGTCCCGAGATGACCCCATCCATCAGCGAGTCAGCCGGTGACCGCCTCCTGGAAATAACCCAATTCACACTTGAGAGAGTCTCGTGTCGCCAACTCGATAGCCAGTAGGCCCATGTGTATGTTGGTCTGTTTCCGCGGCAGTACAAATGGGGAGAGTAGGGCGCCCACCATAGATAAATAGCGGTGGCTGGTGCAAACCGGCACTTTTGCCTATGTAGTTGCGGAGTCCCGATGCAGAACTCGATGCGGAGCAACCTGCCCAGTTGGGATCCATAGTAAGAACCAAAACGAAAGGCTCTGGACGGATTTGGGATGCCCTGGCTGCCTGGGAGGAGACGCGGGCGGCTGGGCGGCGCTACAGCTCCTGGATGGCCCCCCTTGGCCCTCCTTCCAAGCAATGGATACTGGGGCGGCCTGCATTCGGCACATCGCGAAGTTTTTGCGTACATACGAGAAAAGGATAGATCGAGATGGCGCGGGACGGCGTATATCACACCATTATCCGACGACCTTGATCGAGCATCTTTGCAGGGAGCGCATGATCGAAAGTTCGCTCACATCTGCTCCGGCCCACTGCCTGCAGCGCATAAAGCATTCCTTGCCTTCCTTGCCATTGGATGATTTTCAACATCAATATTACAGTAGAGCAAAGCAATGCAGAGCGAGCAAAGCAAAGTAAAACAAAGCGATGACATGACGACATTGCAGACTGCAGACTGCAGACCTAGTGCTGTAACTGTAGTAGAACGCGAACCCGTGAATGAGGAGCATATCTACGTCAGCGGGGAGGCCGCTTATTCTGACAGGGGTGTCGGGAGAAGAAGTCGAGTGCGTTTGATTGGCATGGGTTAGCAGTGGCTTGACTGCTTGAGACTGCTCGAGACTGCCTGAAGGAGGTACTTGGGGCCAAACATACGTACCTAAGTGCCATGCAGACAAGCCATCATCCACCATCCATCCTTTCTTTCATGGCACAGAAACCGGATGTCACCAAAGTCAATTATGCGGGCAGCCGAGGTACGACTTCTATCGGGTAGTCCGTAAATCTCGAGGGGCTGGCAGTATGCCAGTCCAGTATCAGCTTCGAACAACAATGCCAACAGCAAATGGCAACAGCAACGACGACAGGGCTGCAACGCACCAGTGCACCAGTGCACCAGTGGTACATGTTAGTCGAGGATTCGTCTGATGGTCCGCCGGTTGACGTTGATAGGTATGCAGCCTGACGTTATCAGGGTCTCGCAACACACAGTCTACTCGCAAAACACGATGAGCCTCTTTTGGTCGATACTGGTTCAATCTCTGGCGCATCATCGCGTCTTGCTTTGTCCGCAGTGCATACCTAGCGACCTGCGCCAAGGGCACTGCTTCTATCCGGGACGATGATCAACAGTTGAGAAGTGCCAGGTGCCAGGTGCCTTTGATGACTTGGCCCGTTGGTAAGTAAGTAGCTGTGCTCAGTCAGCAATATGAGGTGTGTTGAGTACTTATTAATGTTATGACGATTGGGGGCTGGCTGCTAAGAGGTACCATTCGTTACCTCTTCCATGGAAACCAAAAGGTAACATCAGAAAGAAAAAAATCAATGGATAATCTATAGCGTTTGCTCATTCGATGTTACGCGTTTGCACAGAGACATGAGTCTACAAGTGACAAGGTTACCCTGCCTGCTATTCGCCATAAGTACGCCTTGAGCCTAGGCCTGCCAGCCACGAGCCGATCAACCTTGAAGATGTCATTGGCGATGGTCATCAGCCACTCTCATCTTCTCGCAGCAAAAGAGTCAACCCTCCCTCCCTCCCTGGCCACCTCCCAAGCCCTCTCGGCTATTGCGATGTAACGGATGTAACTTTTGCGGTGAATATATCCCATTATTCTCGGCCAGTCTAGTTTCAGCAGCCGACAAGCTCTGTCAAGTACACCATAACATATGACAACAACTGCGCCGTAAGCCGCCTCGCATTGCAGCTCTCCTGCTCTTCGAGCAGCCCACCTCATCGACATGCATCTGCTGGCTGCTGGCCAGGCGCGACTAGCTTAACGATGCTGCCGATCTTCTCACTTCGACCTTGCTACGTCAATACGGTCTTGAACTTGCCTTTCCCCCCCTAGGCGGTAGAATCTGTGTCGGCAGTAATTACAATCACCGCCAACACGGACGACTAGAACTTGTGGCCAACATCTCGCCCCCAACGCCTGCGGCAGTCAGTCTGGAGCATGCTTAGGAATACAATGCTGAGAGAGGCTGGCAGCTGTTTACTGCTACAAGCAACAAGCTGCACCGTTTCCCAGGTGCGAGTAAGCGCAGCCCTGTCCTTTGTTGTCTGCCAATCGCTTGCCACGGCAGACCGCCGGCGATGGTGACAGTTTCTCAGGTTCTTTTTGTCCATTACCTAACCTTACATATATATATATATATATATATATGTATATCCGTAGACGCAGATGCAGATGCAGAAATGGATACAGCCCTACCAAACAGAGGATGACAGGTGAGTTGAAAAGACCTGGCCCTTGTCCTTTGACGTATGTATGTCAGGTTAGGTGCGTCAAACGAAGCCGTGCCTGGAGCCGTACTGTAGCTGTAGTCATGGCCGTGTAGGGGTGGCTTTGGAGGCAAGCATGCAAGCAGGTAGTAGGTTAGTACCTCGCCAACAATCCTTGTTGATGAACCTGATTTCTTGCTTGCGTCCCTCCGGGGTGTCTGGTCTGGTGTGTAACGGGTAGCAGCATGGGAAGTACCTTTTGTTTCGCAGCACTGGCTGGGCTGGCAGCCTGCCCTCTCTGCGTGCGCTATTGAATTTGATCAATCCACTTTGGCTGCCAAAGTTTGGAAGTTTGGCAGCGCCTGCTTTTACTTGGGAAACGCTTTCGGTACATAAATGCATGTACATCAATGATATTTGTTTGAATGAGTGACTGACTGACTGACTGCCTGCCCAGATTGACACGATATATGTCGCATCATGTAGGTAGGTAGATATTGAACTCCATGTCATTCATAGGACTTGACCATAAACGTATTGCACAGCACACCTGGAATCCGTCAATCAACAGATAATTGCCTGGAAAGAATCTGGCTGCGGGACACGAAATCATCAACGGATTGATGGATTTGAAGTAAGCGAACGCCACGAAGCGGCCGGCCTCCGCCTCAACTCTGTCCCTACCTACACACCTAAGGCACTACTACTGTAATGTTACATACATACCTATACCTAGTAGTAGGGTAGTAGGTGGCAGTTAGCAGAGGTACTGTATGTACCTTCAACCAGTTCCCCATCTCACATCAAATTGATCCTGGGACCCGTCCGTCAGACCCTCCCGCCAGTCTTATTAGTAGTAGTGTACTCTTTAGTCGTAGTCTCCTAAGGTTAGTCTACTACGACTACTACTACTCCTACTACATACAATATACAATACATACCCAGTCTGACGCTGCTTGCTCGACCTGACCCAAAGCAGAGGACGGACCCCGGCTGCCCCAGCTTGCTTGACCAGCTTCAATTGGCAGGAAAGGGAAAAAAAAAGGTGGACCAGAGGGTCGCCCTCTGCCTCTGCCTCTGCCTTTGCCTTTGCCTTTGCGTTGCACCACCACACCTGTCTTTCCCACCCCAAGCACTTTTTTCCTGCTCAACCACACTCTGTTCCTTCTGCGGCTCAGTTCCCGTCACTCTCGTCATTCACCACCCACGGTTGTTGAAGGCAACACTGATTAGATACTGCTTGTTTTCCTCACTCCAGACTGTCTTTTCGACTTGAATATCCCCATCGCCACTGAATCAAAGGCCTTCTCTGCCTATTGTCCTCATTTTCCAACCATTTTCTTCCTGAAACAAACCACCAGTCCCTGCTTTAGCCGTGGCACACCACACTCCTGTCCACCCTCAACCTCATTTACAAAGCCACGGTCTTCAGCCACACGCTTCCAGCCTTGTCTTATCCAAGCTCGACGATGCTTCGTTGATGCGCCGGAGCATTGAACAGGTCCTTGTGAAGCTGTCGCTGGCGATTTAATTGTAGGATCCCAATCGCCTCTTTCTGGTCTGCCTTCGAGTCCCCTTCAAGCCCATATGGCGTCGGAGAAGGGTCCAGTTGCGACCGAAGCACCGCCGCTTCCTGCTTCTACCATCTCCGAACCCTCTATTCAACACGACCCCTTCTCTGTTGAGTCGCTGCAAGCTGACGCGACTCGCGCCACTGCTTCGTTGAAGCGCGCCCGCGAAACCACGCCCACGTCGCCCTCGTCTGTTTTCACTTCCCACCTTGGTGCTGACCTGTCGCCCTCCAAAGCTGCTAGGCTGATTGGTCTAACTTCGAGACACTCTCCCGCCCCTTTGACCGGCGCTGCTGCCCTCGAGGACGAGAAACGAAGACGAGAGGAGGAGTATAGACAACAGGTCTCGGGTGCCAGCGAAAATCCTGCATACAGGGTGCAATCGGAGCTCATGTCTGCCAGCGCGCTGGCCATGAGCCGGCCGCAAGACGCGCCTGAGACCCACGAGGCCCATGAGACCCACGAGGCCCATCCGGCCCATGATGCGCACTCTGACGACCAGCTTATTGACCATCAAGCTGTCGATGCGATTCCGCCACAAACAGGAGGCGAGATGGATCACTCGGAGCATGTTGAGCAGCCAGACCACACGGTGCACCATGGGCTTTCGGAGCACACCGGCCACCACGAGCCCACAGGGCTTGTGGATCACATAGACCACACAGATCACGCGGGACACGCGGAGCATTCAGAACACGCGGAGCACCCAGGACACGCGGAGCATGCCGAAAACGTAGAGCATACCGAACACGTAGAGCACCCGGAGCACACAGAACACACCGAGCACATGATGCATACGGAGCCTGCAGAGCACATGGGCCACGAAGAGCATGCGCAACACCCCGAGCATGCAGAGCACATGGAGCACAGGAGCGATGTCGCTGCCGAGCATGCTACAAATCTGGCTGCTCTGGGCAACAACGCGGCACATGTCACTGCGAGCCCAGGACCCATGGATATTGATGGGCGAGGCGACAGGGCAGCATATGCGCCGCAGCCCCAGGCCCAGATGGAGGACAAATCCAACCCTACGTCTTTATCTTATCCTGGCATGGTTCCCCCATCAGCTGCCATGCCCGCCCCTCCGCGCACGATGAGCATGCCTATGACGCCCAACCCGCCAGGCGGCCCCAAATCACCAAACTCCAAGAAACACAAGTGCCCCTATTGTGAAACCGAGTTTACTCGTCATCATAACCTGAAGAGCCACCTGTTGACGCATAGCCAAGAGAAACCTTTTGTTTGCCCAACTTGTCAGATGCGCTTCCGTCGTTTACATGATCTGAAGCGCCACGGTAAACTTCATACAGGGGAGAAACCCCATGTGTGTCCCAAGTGCGACCGCAAGTTTGCACGTGGCGATGCTTTGGCACGCCATAGCAAGGGCCCTGGTGGTTGTGTTAGTCGCCGAGGCAGCCTCGGCTTCGAGACGGAGGATTATAGTCATCTCGATGTGGACGATTCCTCCATGACAGGTGTAGTCTATGAAAACCCCAATGAGGCCGACATGACAGAAGAGGAGCGTCGGCGCTTGAGCATGTCAGGAATCAAGGCTCCACACGTTCAAGGTAAAGAAGATGTACCCCAAAACCCTATGCATTATTTACGAACATACCCCTCTTCAGGTGCCTCAACCGGGCGATTGTACCCGCCGAACGTGGAGCGTGGTTCGAACGCGACACACACCGCGAATACGAGCATATCATCGATTCCTTCGAACGGCCCGAACTCCATGTATGGGCAAAGCGGCATGACGGAAAGCCCAAAACCGCTAAGCCCCGGTCTTCAGCCACACGATGGCAGTGTTGTGCGCCAGCGCTCCCCCAGCCTAACCACGCAATTCCAGCAACAGCAGTTCGGTCGCCACCAGGCAGACCGTCAGACTTCATCAGGTTCGTCGTCTTTACCGTCATATCCTGAAGCCCTAAGTTGCTGAACTCGTATCAGTTTCCGGGTTTCCTTCCAGCGAAGGTCATTACGTGGCAACTGGTCAAGCCGGCGCCCCTGGCGCAATCTCCTCCACCCAGCCTTCTACGGCCACTGGGCAAACCAACCTCAGTGCCGCATCTGCCGCCGTTCAAGCTGCTTCGTCTAGTGCGCCGGGCCAGAACGGCGGCAGTGGTGACAGCACAAGCAACAACATATTCGCAACCGATCAAGGAATCTGGGCATATATCCATAGTTTGGAGGAAAGACTCACGGAGACCAATGCGCGAGTCAGCATGTTGGAGCAGTCGGAGAAAAACCACAAGGAGAACTATGCACTCCTTGCAGATGAAGTAGCCTCTCTAAGAAAACAGTTGGAGATGAAGGAGGAAGCACCCGCTCCCGAGCCCGAGACCATCATCTGATGAAGGGCAAGGCCTGATCGGCTCCGCGGCTGTATGCTTCCACCATGACGAAGGTCTGCGCGGTTATGATTGTGTTTTGTCGTCGCGTTAGCGGAATTTGTAGGTGTATCGCGCATCGCACCGGGGGCGCGGGTTTTATTCTTTGCCATCGTCTGTCATGTTGAGCGGTTTGGCTGCCGGCACACTGAAGAGGAGGTGGCGTTCAGGGGTTACGGTGGTTGTGATGTGATCACCTTTATTCCCCAAAAGTTGATTTCAGGATTGGGTGGGTTCGCATTTACTCTTTGGTCTTTCGTTATTTGTCATTTTCGGACCCGTTGAGCATGGCTTACGGCGTCTCATGCCCGCTGCGCTTTGGATGGCGTGGGGGACAAAATCCTACACTTCAAAGTTCTCACGACAACGATACCAGCGCCAGCCCTTCTGTATTATATAGGCTGCAGATAGATTGCCTCGTGGCAGGACAAAGAGGTTCTACGCGTTCGCTCCTAATATTAACCTTGATCTGTCCTGCTACTGCTTGTTTCTTAGCGACGACGGCATGCGGCATGTCTCTGGGATACACTGTTGTATCAGGAAAGAGCATTTTATAGATACTGTATGAAATGAATGCATAGGTATCCAGAAAACTTGCATCACATCCATATGTTATACAAGTTCAGCCTTCGTGCAAGTCGCTTGAATGTGAAAGGCCCCCTTCCTACCCAAAAAGAAGAAGACGAAAAAAAAATACCAACCTATCTATCTATGGACTGCTCCGACTTGGGTGGGTGGCATATCGGTAAGACGAATATAGCTACTTACCTAGGTACATTTTCGTTGCCTGTGACGATTACTGTCCATTGTCAGGAACCTTGGCAGCTTAGGCATGCTATAATGCGTGCCCTGCCAGATGGATTATTCATTATCTAATAAGTATTCAATACTGCAATACTGCGGTGCAAGAGTGGCAGAGTGGTGCATACAGGGCATACAGTGATATCTCTCTTCACATAAGGCCAGGTGCTAGGTACTTTAGGTAAGCAAGCCGACCGAGGTTATTCCGTAACGGCCATTGGCCAATGAGTCCCACTTAGAGAGGGGCTACATCGACCCTATCCACCCACACCCACTGACCACATTCCCCCAGGCCAAAGGAAAAAGGGCACAAAACCCTACGGGAAAAATTGTTGGCGGCTCATTCCAGTCTAGGCTGTGTTTCTTGTGGTGGCAGTCCGTTCCGCTCCATCAATTTTGATCGATAGGACCTCGACACCAGAATCTAACAAACTCCCTTGAATTCGCTCCTCGACCAACCTCCATCGACAAGCGAATTTCCTGCAACACTCAATCACCGCAACCATGGCTGACGATCCCGATTACGTACGTGCTCTCAACACAGAATACGCCATGCCGGTTCCCCCGCGCCGTCTTTCAGTGACTGGGAGGAGCGCATGGCTATCAGATAATTCAATCCAAAAAGCGTTGATGGGCAATGATGGACTGACAAGGCTTTTTCCGAATACAGAACGCTGAGGAGGCCGCCGAGCTCAAGAAGAAGAGACAGTTCCGCAAGTTCTCTTACCGAGGCATCGACCTTGATGCGTACGTGAAACCCTTCCGAATTGCCAACCCAGCCGCCCGACAAGCACTTCCGCCTCTCCAGGGGCGAAACAGACGAATCGCCTACTAACATGGTATCCCTACAGTCTCCTGGACCTCGACTCCGAGCAGCTTCGTGATGTCGTCCACGCCCGTGCCCGCAGAAGAATCAACCGCGGTCTCAAGCGCAAGCCCATGGGTCTGATCAAGAAGCTCCGCAAGGCCAAGCAGGAGGCTAAGCCCAACGAGAAGCCCGACCTCGTCAAGACGCATCTGCGTGACATGATTGTCGTCCCCGAGATGATTGGCAGCGTGATTGGTATCTACTCCGGAAAGGAGTTCAACCAGGTCGAGATCCGACCTGAGATGGTTGGCCACTACCTGGCTGAGTTCTCTATCTCATAGTATGTTCTACTCCTCCTCCCAGCGCGTGACGGGCATTTCGTCGATGGTGATTGACCCTTTCTTTAGCCACCCCGTCAAGCACGGTCGTCCCGGTATCGGTGCCACCCACTCTTCTCGTTTCATTCCCCTGAAATAAGCAGTTGCGAATTCTCTGGGGGTCCTGGCATTCATGGAAAAGGCGAATGGATTGGGTTCTTGCTTGGAAGTGTGGCTAGGAGGAAAATAGCCTGCACCACACGATGTCACATGCGTCATGATAGATGAATAAGAATCTACGGAACGCTTTCTCTGACAAACAAACTGTCAACCTGGGGCCATCAATGTGGTAAACAATGCCACTTCAATGGGTGTCGCTACATTAGCTCGTACTCCAAAATGAAATGATGGCGAAATGAATTAAAAACCAGTCAGCTTTGTATATTCCGGTTCCGATATTGCCTTAAGACTGCCACTCGATCCCGTGCAGGTATTGGATCACTCGTCTCCCACCTTGCGAACATACCAGCCGTGCGGTGGGCTCTCTGTAATATAGTCGGTACTGGGCCCTTGGGCTTGCAGCTAGCGTTTCTTTACACTTGACAGTTGCTGGGCTTGGGTGGTATGGTTGTCTCCAAATACGGCGTAATGATGCATGTCCTGGATGTATTATACTACAGTCGTTCTTCTATCAGGGTGTTTTATCCATAACCGCAATCACCGGTTGATGCCGAGTGCATCAGACATGGGACATGCCCCTTGGCACGTTCAGTCGACTTTTGGCCTGGGTGGTATTTTCTACGGTGTATGAGCTGCTCCGCGCTTGTCTGTCTCACTTAAGTAACTTTCTGCATGTGTTAATTGTACATTTGTTACAATTACCGTGCAGCTTCAGGGCGATCAGGGCAAGCGTTGGTCCTCAGGTTAGACACATGCGTATCCAGTTTGTATGCCAGCATAGACACTGCACCTTGGAAGACTGTTCTGTCTATAGTTACATCCTACCTGCTAAAGGTGGAAAAGACATATGACATTTGCCCATACCACACAGCCATTCAACTATGCCACTGTGAGCTGACGGACAGAGGAAGCTAGGGCAATCGAGTGGTTCGGTCTCACAACAGGAACGATTGGTGTGTATGGGTGTCCCCGTTCCTCGGCTTCTAGGTATGAGTTTATGATACAAACACATACGAATACAGGCACGCCCGTCGGGCTTGCTCTATTCCATCTCCTGCTCCCCGCTCTCTCCTATACCCTTTTGGCCACCCTAAGCCTCGGTCTGCGCTGCTGCTTGGGCGGCTGCCTGTGCTGCCGCTGCCTTCTCGGCCAGCTTCTTGGCCTTACGCTCCTCGTCCGCGTGGTGCGCCTTTCGGTAGTGCTCTGTCACATGGTCAAGGTTGGCGTAGTGACCAGCGGGGACGTTCCATGGCGAACCAGAGTTCAACAGCCTATCATCGAGTCCTATGTTAGCCAATCTAATTTTTCCCCATGCGTTGTATTGCCATGGCCAAATATCAGGGAGGTGGATGGGATTGCTCCGCGCACCCAACCACATAGGAAGCTCCATGTGCCTGGCCTTCTTTTTTCTCTATCTCTTGTCCCTAGGATATTGGCCTGCAGTTCTTCAACCCCCTGTTCGCCCCTGCGTGGGGGCACACGTATGCGGCCAATCCCCCACAGGGAAAGAACTCGCATATACAAATCAAAGGGAAACCTACTCAGGCGTCTTGAGCTCTACATGGGGGCTCTTCGGCCCCGCGTTGAGAAAAAGGTGCTTGTCGTGGGCAGCCTGCTCGAGGGCATCGGTGCGCAAGGCGTTGCGGACAACGTGGTCCTTGTTGAGAGCCTCGAACTGGTTCAGGTACTTGGAGATGGTAGACGGCTCGCCGTCGGCGCCCGGCCGCGAGATGGTGTAGAAGATGGCGGACGTGGGGAGGAGGCCGGCGAAGACGTAGAAGGCGGTCTGTTTTCATGCGGCGTTAGCTATCTGGTATTGTATTCATTCATTCGTTCGTTCAGACGTACGCCGAGGCCTTCCTTGACTTCAGGTGCGGCATGGTGGTGGTCGTGACCCGAGGCGTAGCCGCGGGCGTTCCGGATGGCCTCAGCGGGTCGAGCTCGTCGAACAGCGCAAGCCGCTCTCTGCCTGAGGGCCTGCATGGTGGTCGAGGGGGGGTGGTGGTGTCAATTGACGTCGCTTGGATTTGGAATTGCGAGAGCTCTCTCACTGTTTCCTCGGGAATGCGCAAGTGATGTTGAATTGAGCCACTAAAGCTGAGCAACCAATCAGAACCGTGTAGCGAAGATGTGGGGATGCTGCGGTCGGGTCGGAGCTTGGAACTGCCCACAGCCTACACAGCCTACAGCCTACAGCCTACAGCCTACAGCACTGAGCCAACAGCCTTACAGCTACAACTACAACAGGAATCGACTTTACCTTACAGTACCTAGAGGCTACGTAGGTAGGTAGAGCACTAGGTTATATATCTATGTCACAGCTTACAGGCGACCTGGCTCAAGCTTCTCCAATTGCCCTATTGCCATTGCAGGACAATTGATTTATGAATCCTATAAAATATCATATACCCAATAATTCTGGTTGGGCTTGAATAACCAGTCAATGATACTTCTTACCAATATTGAAACAACACAGTCTTGTATTGCTCGTGTCTTCCCCGTATGGTGAATCTACCATTTACCTCCAAGCCCACACTCTGATAATGCGGGTGTGTATAGAAGCGCCAGGGTAGGGATAGGTCACTTGTTTCAATCCGGAGAGAAGAATCCATTCGAAACCTCTAGAGCTCCGCGTTCATATGAAATCCAGTTATTTAATATTCTAGGCATCAAGCTTCCAGCTTTGCTCTGTCCGCCTAATTGAGTCATCCAAGTAATTGCCCAAGTAGGTTTATGTGTTCGGATTTTGTGTTTTCGTGGCCTGTTCCACTTTGCAAACTGTCCTGTCGCCACCAATCACTACAAAAGAAAAGCCCTTGGTTCTAGCTTATGCGCATCAGTCAACCAACTATACACTCGCAGTGCTATAAGCCCCAAACCCCTCCAGACGCAACGCACTATGGCTTCCTTCAAGATGCGGTCGATTGTTCGACTTAGCATTGCATTCCTCCTATTATCATTCGTTGTCTCCTCCATCGCCACAGTTTCATCTCCTCCTCCAGTGCCGGCTTCTTCTTCTCCATCTGCAGAAGGCGAACTAATATGCCACACTGACAACCCAGCCGAATGTTACCCCAAGGTTTTCTCGCCAACTGACGAGTTCCAAAAAGTGCATGATGACCAGGATCTCCCATCCGGGCTTCATGTCCGCTTGAACATTTGGACCGGCCTGAAGGAAGCAAAGTTGAACACCCCGGGCCTTGAAGACGCAGCCCTCGAAGGCCTTCCCGTGGAGCAGGCCGTCATGGTCGTAGACCCAGACCTCTCCGAGGCGAAGCCCGTCATCCCATCAGGTGCGCCTGTCTACGAGCCTGTCGGCGTCGTCAAAGAGCCCAAGGAGAAGAATCCTGGCTTCTTCCAAGCTCTGGACTCGGTCAAGCGGCATAGAAACGCAGCATTCTCAGCTGAGTCCTCCGCTTTGGAGGACGCCCTTGCCGAGCTGGAAGACTTTTCACACGACATGTACTACGGGCAGCAGATTGCCGGAGACGAAGAAATCTTAAGGGCTCTCTTCCAAGTCGTCACCAAGCGAGATGCTGAAGAAGTGTCAAAGCGCTCGTACGCGGACCGCCGAGACTTCTTGGCGGCCACCACTCTCTCGTCGGCTCTGCAGAACAACCCTCCGGCCCTGAAGGATGTTGAGAAATTATGGGATGCTTTGATGGGCGGGCAGACTAGCTCGGGGGAAACGTCTCTTAAAGATGCCTTCTACGGCCAACTCCGGCCCAGGGCAGAAAAGGGATCGGCTGATGCTTCGAACGAGGCCACCTGGATGCGTGCTCTGCTCGCTGTGGTCGGGAAGCTGCTGAAATCTGACAAGATCCGTGCCGAGTTTCTCGACAAGAAGGGAATGGAGGACTTCCTCCGCATCTTGATGACCGAGGGCCCTGAGTGGGAACCAGCACGCACCAAGGTCGCGAGGATCGTCATGGACACTTTCCTGGACGAGAGCGTAGGTGCCAAGACAGGGGTTTGGCCGCCTCGATTCACGGCCCAGGTGTACGTCTGCGACACCGAAGGCCGTGAATATGATGACAGCTGCTGGGTTCTCTATCTCGAACGTATCATCAAGGACAGGCCGCAAGAGGCGTGGGCTCAGGAACTGCATTCGATGCTGCAGCCCGGGGGAGGAAGGGTAGTACCGCCTACCCACAATGAGCTGTAAAAGAAGATGGGGGTTCGAATTTCTCCGGCGTTTTCTATAGATATACCCAATGCGATAACGCAGCATTTTTGCACACACGCCATTTGTTTCTACTAAGTGTTTGGTTTGAGCGAGTGCCAGCTCGAGTCCTGTGATTTCTGCGTTGTGTCCTGAATCACCCCTTTTATCCACCGCCAACCATTGGTCGCGATCTTTTACGAAAAGCCCGTTCATATCAACGCCAAAACATGGCTCTGGTCTACGGTACTGACGCCATATGCCAACACCCAGTCAGTCGTTGCTGGACTACACGTGTCGTTCCCATCGTGTAGCAGCCCAAACGCAGGCATTTAGCCCCCAATGTGCCCCCAAGCGATCAGACATGTTGCACTAGATTCAGGTTGTCTCTGTGTCACGGCAGAAGACAGAGTGCAACAACATGATGCGGCTACTGCGACCGGAATGAGACGAGAAGCCTTTATCCGTGGCCCCACGGTCGCGGGAGCAACACGTGCCTCTCTGGTGACTATTGTCTTTTGTAGCAATGGGTGCAGGTCGGTTGGCCGCGGGTGCGACCTGCTCCCCAGCGCCAAGATGATGATGAACCTGCTTAACCTTTTAGCGGACATGAAGGAATCTTAGGCCGGGCGAGTAAAAGGGCGGGTCGGGGGTTCTGCAGGCGCGATGCCAGAGGCGGAGAGCCAATCAGATGCGTGGCGATGCCGTCGATGCTTGGCCCCCGTCGACTTCCACCAATGAGGGGCGCAAAAGCAACGACAACGGCGGCTATTTCATACCGACCACTATGCAGCAACACACCACTGAGAGCCCGAGTTTCAGCCTCTCATATCGCAAAGCTGCGGGAGCCTCTAAAACTTTGACGGCCAGTCTCTCTTGATTCTCTTGGATTCCGGTCGGTTTGACAATCGAGCCTGCAGGCACGCGGCATGATCCACTCGTCCTGCCCCCCGGCTCCCCCGGCTCGAGGCTCAAGGGACCACTCATATGGCGACTTTCCTTGAATTAAGCGACAAGTAGGTCGAAATGAGAGCGCCTCGAGCTGCAGGAGTCATGGATAGTCTGCAGTCTCGGCTCTCTAGTCCCTCTGTTGACATGGCCGCCTTGTGGAATACCCTTGCGTCGGGTTATGGTGGGTTTCGGGAGGGAGCTTCGTGGCTACCTACCATTCATTCAATGATAGCCCTTCCTACCTCAATGGTAGGTACCTACTTACTATCCGTGACCCCCAGACCGCAGACAGACTCTTTATTGCTGCTGTGGCCCATGGCCCAATGAAACATTGGCATTCTCAATGTCATTGTGAGTTTTCTGAAATCTTCTCTTCTATCTCTTCTGTTCCTTCTGTCTCTTCTATTGTTCTCACGTGTTTCCCTTGTTCTTCCATCCATCCACCCAGACCAGTCAATCTGTGAATGGGCTCTGCTCCTGAACTTCGAGTACACTCAGCGGTACATTCATCGCTCTTGCTACATACATGTACTCACTCACTTACTTGACCCGGTTTCTTTCAAGGCTGTTCATATTCAAGTGTCTGTTTCTGAGCCCCTAGTTCAAACCCTTTAATTAATTCTCCCGCAATTAATTCCTCATTGCAGGTTCACTGAGGATAACATCACCTTAAACTCTGTTGAAGCAAGTTCTTGAGATCGCCCAAAGAAGGCGTATACACACCAAAACAAAATGGATACGACAAATTCAGATACAAAGCACCTCCGGGGCCCGACCCCGAGCAATGCCACGAACCGGGAAGACTGGGACGCGTGGGAAGATGAAGAGCCAGTGACCGACCTGGACAAAGAAGGGCGGCCTTTGACAAACTCGGGAGACAATGGTTTCAAAGGCACCAAGAGGCAACTCGAAAGATTAAAATCAAGACGTCGCCAAAAAGCCCAGAACGCAGAAGCTGGCATTACCTTAGTTACGGACATGTCCAAGTTCCGCCGATCTACACCAAGAAAACAGACCACCACCACCAGATTCCAGGACTCGGCCGCACTCCGAGCTCTCGAAGGCTCGCCCAACTCCGCCTCCATCGGAAGCTTCGCCTGGCTAAAACCCAAGCCCGGAAGCCAAAAGAGCACCAGCAAATCAAACAAAAAGGCCGCCACCACCAACCGCGGTACCGAAACCGATCTCTCGCCGGTAGCACGGCCCATTGTCATTGGCATTGCTGTGCCCGAAGGCGACGTATCTTCACACGAAGTCAGCCCTCAAACCGCCCTCGTGGAAACACCCATTGATATGCGGAATTACATCAACCAGGCCGCAGCCAAGAAGGCCAATAACGGAACCGTCATGTCACCAGAACAACTGAGGTCCGTGTGGTCCCCCGACACCGAAGCCAGCGAGTCCCCCTACTCCGGCACTCGCGCTGCTTCCAGTGTGTATTCTCAGTATCCTCAGTTCGGCTTGAACCCCAACGATAGCAATGGCAATGTGCCACCGGTGCCTGCTATCCCGGCCACTCTCAGGTTCAAGCAGACGCAACCGCAGGCGCTTGGCGATCCCGATGACGAGGATACCGGAACACCTTGCACACTGTTCGAAGAGGACGGCAGCCCAATGGCGGGCCGCAAGTCCTTCAAGCCCAGAAACATGGCAAACACGCCCCAGACCGCCGACACCCAGACGAGTGGTTGGTGGGACCATGTAGGCACTCCTTATGCACAGTCCAACCCGTTCCGGTCTCAAGCCACTGGCCCGAGCCCATTGGTGAGTTCACCTCAGGAGTGGTGGCAGGGAGTCGACGAGAAGAAGCAGCAGGCAGCCGCCACGGGCACCAGCAATGCGACCTTACATCCGGCCTTCGTAGGGCAACAGAACACAGCACAGACTATGCAACCTATGCAGTCGGAAACTCCAAACGAGGCTGGGCCGTCTAGCCGCCCAGAAACCCATTCGGAAAAGGCAAGGATCCTTCTTGAAGAGAACCATGTCACATCGGACCAGCCGCCCCCATATTCCCCGCCCCCGAATACCAAGCAAGTGAGATATGGCCCCATTCTGCCACCTCAAGGCTTCTATAGCCCCCAACCCATTCCTTCTCCTGGTCCGATTTCGCCAGGTATCCCGGGTACCATGTCTTCGCAGGGGGCAATCAACCTGTCAGAAATCCCAGCTGCGCCACGCATGGTCCCAGCAGCCGTGCTACCAGACCGTCCTGTTGGCTCTTATGTGCCGGGCGACCAGTTCCAGAACGCTTCGGGGACACGACACAAAGCTGAGCGTAACAGACGGCGTCACGAAAAGGAGGAAGTTGTCGCCAGGAGGGTTGGCGGGTTCTGGAGGGGCCGTGGCTGCATGCCAGCTGGTGGCTGCTTCGGCCGTACGGGACGCGAAGGCAGAAAGCGACGTCGAGTCTACCTGGGCATCTGCGGGGGCGTACTCGCTGTCATTATCCTCATTGCAGTCTTGGTCGTGGTTCTGACTCGCAAGCATTCACCGCCAGGCATGGAACAGTCAATTTGGCTCAACCTGACTGACTTCCCGCCCATGCCCACCGGAGTGTTGACTGTATCGGGATCCGATACGCCAGTCGTCACCGATGGATGTCTGCAGTTGACGGCATCGACAGCGTGGAGCTGTGCAGTGCCAAAGGACCAGCAGGACCCCCGAAACCCCAATCCTCGCGAGGTCCCCGAGTTCATCTTCCAGATCCAATACGACAACAGCAGCCGACAGCTGTGGAAGGGTGACAGCAACCAAGAATCCGAACAAGGAAACCAGGAGGTTTTCCGGTCAGCAAGCAAGCCGGCCCCCACATCAAACCCGAAGGGCAACCTGGGATCAGGAACGATAGGTCAGCGAGACGCCAAGTACGACTCTGGCTTTCACCCAATCCCGGCCCCACCGTCGCTGCGGGAGGTGTCATTCCTCGGGAACACGACCGATGAGATCCAGTCGAACAACAAGGCGGGCGAGCCTACCCCTTTCTACATCAGCCTGTTGCCATCTCTCGAGGCTACCGTGGGTCCCAACATGACACAAGACTCGGACAGTCGCCGCCGCGACGTGGGTTCTGGCATCGACATGTCGCCCATCAACGGTACCTCGGGCTGGAACCTGACCAACGTTCTGCCGCCTCCCGAGAGGAACCCGGACGGCACCGGTGCCAAGGCGCGCCTTTACCCGCTCGCGACGCAACAGCCGCTCCGCCTGTTCGACCGGGGCCTACCAACTGAGCACTACGGCTTCTACACGCACTTCAACAAGACGGTGTACCTGTTCAACACGGCCGAGACGACGCCCACGGACCGCAATGGCGGCGCACGCCTGGCCGATGCCCGTTACCTGGTCACGTGGACCGAGGTGCGCTTCGTGGTGCAGATGTGGACGCGAATGAGCAACAGCTCGCGGCTGATCGGCAACGGCACAGCGCCCGGCAAGGATGGGACCACGGTGCACGCCCGACCGGGCACCATGCCGTATCCTGTCACGATCCTCGAGGATCTCCACGGCGGCAGCCCCTTCCGCAAGGCGACGTACTACTACGGCGTGGACCAGCAGTCGCGCATCAACGAGACGGACAGCAAGCTCATCCTCGTCAACCGGGGCTTCGGCGGCACGCTTGTCAACTCCTTGACGGGTGACCCCGACCTCTCGCTCGGCGGTGTGGATGGAGGCACCGGCGGCTGCAAGTGCGAGTGGGTGAACTGGCAGGGGAGAAATACTGCGCAGAGGGCCAAGGAACAACTGAAATGAGGGAGATTGAATATTGCTTTTATATTACTCGATTGACATGGTCAATTAGCAGATACTTTTGTTATTGTCACGCATAGCCTGGCGTTTTTTATATATCTTTTCGAGACTGAGGGGAAAAGGGCATTCGTTCCTGGATAGGGATGTCTCGACTCGAGTTGTTGTGAGAATAAGGGGGCGACACGATATTGGCATTCATACATACTACTACTTACACCCTAAATATAATTAAACTTGAAGAATCACTTAGTGCACATGCCTCCTCCAGTGCAAATTCGAAGTTACAACCGTCCCAAGTTTCTCCGAGACATGCGAATGCCGTCGTTAGCATTCGGCCTACAAACGGCTCAACCGGCCCCGTTCTCCATTCTAAGCGAGGTTGGGATCCTGGATCGACCCGGCCTTGGGCACCGAGTCGGCCATCGTGCCGCACTTGGGACACTTGCGGCTCTCATCGCTTGCCATGAAGGCCTCGATGGCTGCCTTGATCTGGGTGCCCAGGTCGGTGCAGTGGAAGGCGGCCTCGTGGACGACGGCGCCGCAGTCGCCGGTGCCGTCGGCCTTGGCGGCCTGGCAGTACCAGCGCATGCGGTCGAGGCTGTTCTCGGGGCGGCGCTGCTCGAGCACGATGCCGACCGTGTCGGCGAAGCGCACGGGGTTGTGGGGCGTGTTGGCGGGTAGCAGGAACATATCGCCCTCGCGGATGACGACGTCCTTGAAGGCGCCCGTCTCCGGGTCCACGACCTTGAGCAGCATGGCGCCCTTGTACTGGTAGAACCACTCGGGCGTCTCGTTGATGTGGTAGTCGGTCCGCGCATTGGGACCACCTACGATCTGTCCTCTCGAGGAAAAGATGAGAATTGCATTCCTTCCTTGTTCTACTTTCCACTCGTCTTCTCTTCCACTCTTCTTCTCCTGATACGAGAAGCGAGAGAGGAGGGGGGATAAGACAAACAGAGTGTACTTGCCATGGTAGTAAAGCCATCGCTGTAGACACAGTAGTTGTTCACTGGTGGCTTCAGGAGGTGAGAGTTTTCCTCCAGCCTGGGGGCAAGGCGTGAGTAGATTCTCTTCGCATTGCGTGGAAAGGTTCTCAGGCTACTCACCACTTGGGTAGATTCACTGGGACGGGAAGCATGGTTGAGATAGTTTTTGCGGCCTTTACTTATGGAGCTCACCAGGTACGAGTCAGTGATGCCGGGTCTTGTGACGTGGAGAGCGGGCACTTACAGACAGTGGACGCTTCAAGCGGCTTGTGTCGTCGTCGAGAGCCTGCGTATCTTGTACCCGTCCTGAGTCCTGACTTCAACCTTGAGCACGTATCTTGACTTGGTTGATGGCAAGTGTGATGATTTCTGCCGGTCGTTCAAGCACAAGCACGCAGGGGAAAGCGGGAAGAACGTTCGAAGTTACTCGATGCAGTAGGATGTTTGGGCAATGAATCAGCCGTCGTCCATCTCCGTCGTTCCGTCGTCCCGTCGTCCAAGATCCGCGAATTGCCGCACCACTGTTGAACTCTACCCCCACTACCCCACCTCCTGCTTTACGTTGTACGTACTACGTACTACGTACTTCAAACTTCTGGAGGAATCAATGGTTGATATCATAAAATGTTCAACTGCCAAGAAGAAGAATTGATGGGCAAGGAGAAGGGAGGAGAGATCAACTTCTTCCGGGGCGGGCTGGCTTGATATGCTCCTTCTTCCTCTTCCTCTCTTCCTCAGGGGAGCATTTCCTATGTAGTGTAGCGTACCGTAGATAGCACGCGAAGCCATCCCCCCGAGATGAGCAAGTTAGGTAACCTAAGGTTAGGTAATTTGTTTGAAGATCCCTGGCTGGCTATGTTGGCTGATCTGACAAAAGCCGAGTTGATGCATTGCGTTTAAGTTTAGGTACATGATTAAACCGACCCGAAACGTGCGACCAGACGCAATGCGACCGAGCTCACGCTGCCTGCACGCCCCAAGACGCCTGAAGACGCCTTACAGTAAGGCCGGGAGAGACCAGCCAGCCAGCCTCTACCACTGGGTTACAGTAGGTAGTCGCTACTGTAGGTCAGAAGGTGGACGACGCCCCAGCAGATGCCCACCCGCGCTGGTCCGCGCCCATCTATGTACTTGTGGTCGCCGCAGCCATTGCCATTAGCCATCCAACCATCGCACCACTGAGCACATTTGAGCTGGTTGTGGCAGCAAGCTAAGTTATTCTTGCATGTACGTAGTGGGACGTATATGCCACCCCAGACCAATCCCGACTTATGCGCATACCGCATGCCGCATACCACCCAACGAAACACCACCGAAGAAAACACAACAACATCTACACGTGCGACGAGGGCCCCGAGGCATACGGCTTTATAAGAAGCCCGACTTTATTCGTATTGCCTCTCGCCAGCCAAACCCACCCATCTTATTGTCTCAATCCTGCTCTCGACTAAGCAACCCTGTTCTCGCGCCGATTCCGTCCTCGATACTCCGTAGACGCTGTACCTATCTTTGGTTGATTACCGATACCCCTCGGGTCAGCTTTTCAAATATACAAACGATGGATCACTCTCATATGGATCATGGGGCCATGGACCACGGCGATATGGGACATGGCGGTGGCGGCGCAATGCCCGAAATGTGCAACATGAACGTAAGTTGCTACTGCGGCCATCTACAACCCCCTCCCATATGCGCCCAACGATCTCGCCGGTTGCGGCATGGTAGACTTGGGTAGACTTTCTCTCGCGGTGCTTTGTCCGTAACGGAAAGAGCGGGTGCGCGCGTGCGACTACCGATCCTCACATCTCTCTTCGCGACAACTAGGGGCACCACCCAAATTAGGAATAAGCTAGGCCGCGAGCTGACTCTCGTAACTCGCTTTGTTAGATGTTATTTACCTGGGACACGAACAACCTGTGCATCGTCTTCAAGCAATGGCACGTCCGCGGTACTCCCTCGCTCATATTCTCCCTGATGGCCGTCGTCCTGGTCTGCGCCGGTTATGAATGGCTGCGCAATTTTATCCGGAAATACGAGACCGAGGCTGCGCAGAAAGCCGAGAGCGTTCCCAGTGAGTTCTTTCCACTTCCTAAGGTTGCCTACTATATCCATACGCAGATAGTACAGGAGGCTTGCTCCTGTATTGCTTAAGCCTCATGTATGCACTCTCATCATGTATCTATCTCCTCCAGCCTATACTGCCACGTCACGGAATACCACGTCCTTGCAGCTTAACCCTCTTTCTCTCATGGTCCGCATGAGGATGGAGAGACTGAGGGGAGACACACCTATTGCATGCGCACGATCCGTACACACAGACACCCTTTACTCTTCTTTTCTCCCCAAGAAAAGAGGAATCTGTTAGTGGGCAAACATGGTGGAACTTGATTCTAATCTTCCATGGTTGCTTTACGATATAAAGCCGGAGAACCAGTTACTGAGTCCACGCCGTTCCTTGGTTCCACAACAGAACATCGCCAGGTCAACCTTGAGAAGCGCTCACATGCCGTTAAGACCGTGCTTTACGCTTTCCAAACGTTTTACGCATACATGCTAATGTGAGTTACATCCCCTATACCGCCCACCTTTCCACCCCTATTCGTCTTCTTTTCTGCATAGAGAGGGCGATTACACTTATCTGACTCCGATGCAGGTTACTGTTTATGACTTACAACGGGTTTGTTATGCTCGCTGTCGTCGTCGGGGCCGGTCTCGGATACTACTTGTTCGGTCAGTCGACAAGCGCTGCTAAGGAAACTGCATGCCACTAGTGGAGCAATTTGCGGGTTTGGAGTCTTAGTCGAAGTAAACAGGGCATTAGAGATGAAGAGGACATTAGAGATGAAGAGAGCGGTGAAAGTGAAGAGAGGTGTGGAGGTGGAGAGAGCAGCTGCGGTGAAGAGAGCGCGATGCGGGAGCACTACCAAGCCTACCGGTACTAACGTGGTGTGAGATTTGAACTTCCATAGAGTACATGTTTCGAAAGGGGGTACACGTTTAAGCAGCGTTTGGGGAGTCGGCGCAACAGCCTAGCCAACATCGATAGCGTAATAGCATACCTGCGTCTATAAGCGTTGCTTTTTATATGCTCACCCCGACTCGCCAGGTCACTCTCCCATGCAATCCCGCGACACACCATACTCTACATCTTAGCATCTTTAGGGTCCTCCGTGACAGCGTCGAGTCCAACCTCCCTCCTCTTTTTCTCGGGCAGCATCCCCCCGGCCTCCAGCCGCGCAATGATGTTCTCGTCGCCGTAATGGTCATTGTGCTCAAACTCGGGCTCTTCCGCGTAGGCGATCCTCGCTGCATCCACGAGCATGCGGCCTGTTAGCCCCCAGACCAGGAAGCGCTGCACCTCATCCTCTTCTAGCTCGTCGGCGAGAGCTGCCTGGCCTCCGTCCCGGGTCGGCGGCTTGGTGACGCGCTGGTTGTTGATGGGCACGTAGAAATTATGGATACGCCACGCTTCCGAGTGCCACCGGGTCCAGCGGCCGTCGTACCAGTCGCCGTCGGGGAGGACCTCTTCCTCTTCCTCTCCGTCGGGGTTCTCGCCGCCGCTGCCGCCACGGCGCTCGTCATGCGCCTTGAGAAAGTTGTGGAAGGGGCCCGAAAAGACGGCGGCGACCTCCCTGGCGTTAAGCTGCGGGATCATGCTTTCGTCTACCACGAGGTTGGGCTTGCCGGGGACATTGTCGGCGTGCAGGAAAGCCACACAAGGGCGCACCGCCAGCTCCGTCTTGGCGAGGCTGCAGGGCAGCTGGCAGAGCGGCTCGATGTGGAAGGGCTTGGGGATCTTGGCGTCGTCGAGGGGGAGGCCGATCTCTTCCCACGCTTCGCGGCGGGCTATCTGGTCTGACAGTTGATAGAGGGGTGTGGTTAGCAGTTAGCTCCTCCTTTCTCTTCCCCTGTGCTTTGGCAATGCAACACTTACATGGTGTCTCTTCTAACGAGTCGGCTTTTCCTCCTGGGAATGCTGCATGTCCTGTTTTGGACCCTCGCGATTAGCTTCGCGTGATCTCTGGCAATATGTCCCGCCGGCGCCGCGGAGAGGGTGCAAGATGACACACCTGAGAAATTGCGCAGGCTTGCTGCCCGCATCGTGATGACTACCCGCAGATCCCCGCGCCGGTCGGCGAACAGTAGTATGAGCACCGCGGCCCGCCGGCTTACGGGCAGCCGGTCCCATGTCGGGAACGGAGGTGGTCGGTAAGCACGCAAGCGCGCGATTGCGGCCTTGGAGCTCTTCAGCATTTTGTCCCCTTTATATATTTTTATATGTGTGTGTATATGTGTGTTTTCCACTCCGTTTCCTACCCCTTTTCGTCTGTTTGCAAACAATAGGAGGCTGAATCGCAAAGGCAGAGAGGGAGGGGAAGGGGGGAGATACAACCACCATCAGACCACGTAGGTAGGTGGGAGGGGCAAGCAAAGAGTGAGTGTATGTAACGTGGGGATTGAAAGTGGAAGCCGAAGAGAAAAATAGTGATTTTATATTATACTGACCGCCGAGGTTTCGTTGAGCGGTGCCATGGTCGACGCATCCCAATAATGTGCCGCGTCGTACGAAGTGAGATCTAGGTCGAGCGCTCGCTGGACATCAACACCAGACCCAAATCCAGCGGCGGCGCCGGACTGCTCGGTGGGGTTAGCAGCGGGAACGGACGACTCGCTGTTGTTATTGACCGGCTCTTGGCTTAAGGGAGGTGGCGAGGTGGTAGTGGCGGTGTTCATGGTACAGGAAGGGGAGAGACGGAATGGGGGAGAAGAGAGAGATTAGCCCGACAAAAGTGTGTAGGTATATGTAGCGTCAGACGGCATACATCATCATACATAGAACTACTACACCTCCTTACTGGGCTTACTGGGTTAGGATGGAGGTACCTTGCCGGATGAAGATTGGAGATGTGCAATGTCCAGATCTGGAACGTGGAGCAGCAGCTTTAGACCGCGGGGTAAAAATCGTGGTAAGAGTCCAACAGGGAAGCTCGGTCCGCAGATCGCATGTGGCTCCGGACGAATGAGATAACAGACAAACTTTAGGTTATGTTGTTCCTACTTCAGGTTTTATGGAGGTCTACATACATGACCGGCCTAGATCCAATTATGTTCGTCGCCCGGAGGAGGTTGCCGCACCGCTTCGGCGGCACGTAGGTATACGTCCTGCTGCTGCGTGTTCCCACCGCTCCGTTTATCCCTCTTCGGATCCTCGGACGAGAAGCGATGAGACACTCGCGACATGAGTCCTCCCAGCCCCCGGTAGTGGCTGTCGGTCCTGGGCTTGGGGAGGTTGTGGCTCACCAAGGCCGACAGACTCGGGAACTTGCGCGCTTTCTTGTCCTTGTCTCCCTCGTCGTCGCCAGAGTCGTCCGAGTCAAACGTGCTGGCCGGGAACGGCGTCTTGATGTGCCCTTCTGTCGTGCGGCTGCTGCTTAGATGCAATCGAGGTGGCGGCGCCGGTGGCGTTTGCTTGCTCACCCTGGTCCGGTTCAGGTAGCTGCTAACCTTTGGCCCGGCAAAGGAGATTTTCTTCTCTCGCGCCGCTGGCGGCGGCGGTCCTCTCCGTACGGGAATAGACGTATTTGAGGGACCTGGTTGGCTGTTTAAGTTCGAAAGCGGCGGCAACCCTGAGGCAAGGGATCCCGCCCTTTGTTCATCATGGCTTCGGGCTCGGAGAACGGGAGCTCCTATTTGTCCCGGCCGGAAAGGGGCGTTTTGATACGGAGTATCCCGGGCAGTGTCGTCGGACATCGACACCTCTCTTAGCAACGGGCTTCCTGGGTCACTCCGCCGGTGGGCTGGCTTGTGGGGTGGAGGCTGCCTAGGCACCCGTAGGCTTGACGGAACCTGGTAGGTATGCGGTGGGTGAGTTCGCCCGGCGCTGTTGGCATCCAAAGCTTCACCTGTACCCGCGCGTTGATATGTTCCTCGACGTGGGCTGTACTTGTATGATTCGATCAGTTCGGGCATATCGACACTTCCTCCTGGGGTAAAAGGCAACCCGGGCGACACAACGTGCCACTTCCAGGACTCTGTCGGAGTTGAGGGTGAGATAGGGCTGACCGGCTCTTGATCCGTTTTGACCGACAATTTCTGGACCGGCTTTGGGGGCCTCATCTTGCCGAACCCATCGTGATCTAGACTACTGCTACATTCTTGGACGAGACTTGAGTAGTCAGGTATCGACCTAGTTGGTGAGGGGTCCCTCGAAAAGTTGTTATCGGACTCATAATTTGAGGATGAGCTTGACGGCGGCCGTGGAGTGGGGATTTCGGGGAGTGGCCTGGCTACGTAGTCGGTAACGTGCCCAGGGGGTAGGGGATCCCCGGAGTGACGCTTGCCCTTTCGATCTGGGCCTGAACCTGGACCTGGACCGTGGCATCCATCGGATCGCTTCTGCTCTCCAGCCCGGCGTTCCATCTCACTTCAGCTGTATCGTGCTCGCAGTGTGTACTACCGCGCTGGAAATACAAGATGTCGGCATGATATCCTAGATGACGCCCATACCTTGCACCAACGGACGCGGTGGTTCACTGCAGTCCGACAAAGACACGAGAGGGATGGACATTATTGGGCATGTTTCCGGTCTAGCTACAAGTCGAAGGGGACAATGGTCACAGACAAAGAGATCATTGTCAACAGCGGAGAAAGCCACGCCATTGAGATAGATCTGAGCTGCCCAAGTACCGGGGTCCAGCATAGCAATGCTCTCGAAGGGAGGATAGAAAAAGGAACATTTTGTATGCAGCAGTGACGTGGTTTCTCTATCTGTTATCGTCGATCTCAAGATACTACTACTATCACACTTATATCAAGAAGCTCGTGGATCAGGTACTTCGATATGTAGCCAAAGAGAGGCATTCCTCAGCGCCCGCCAACGGCATTAACTACGAACAGACTCGAGGATGGGCTCTGTAGGGTGACGGCAATTGTCAAATTTCGATGGCTTACAAGCCTCCGACTTTGCTGCCCGCGAAGAGGGCAGAGGACATGCCGGGGAAAGAGAGCAGGGATTATAGGACAGGAGAGGCTGCGGTCGCCCGAGATGACCGACCATCTGAGTCACAGCACGGACGGGTTATAAGTTAACTCGGCAGCCTTGGAGAGCATCTGGGTGGAATATGGATCTTGGCAGTCAAGTCGGTGGATGGATGGGTCTTTAAGAAATCCATGTGCAGTTGCAACCGTTATGCTGAATGTGACAGGTGTGGCTGCACCTGCATGATGTTGTTAACTTGTGATGAGTCGTACGGACAAGTTGGGACACTCTGGGAGAGAGTCATTTGTTCCCGTGTCCCCGTGTTCCTATGTTCAGCTGGGCTGCGAGATCCATATACATGTAATCTAGTAGGTTAACTACATAACCTAGTATAAGAGGTAAGTAAGTATGGAGTACATGTAGACTGCGGGGCGGGGCGCAACCTGGGACCAGGCCACTAAATGCAACCGAGCAACCGACTGGAGCATCCGTCCTCGGCAGCTTGGTCTTTACCAGTGCTAATAACTTCGTTATTTCTCTGGCTACATATATCTTATACTTACTTATAGTAGACATTTGGGCATTGGACTGCGCCTGTTGCGGGCTGGCTGGCTGGCTGGCTGGCTGGCTGGCTGTTGCCTGGGCTGGCTATCGTGGATACTTGTTATCAAATGTATGTAGGTACATGTAGTACGTACGGACTTGCCAAGGTTACCTGCGACCAGCCGCAACTTGCATTACTGCGGGAGGCATCGTCATGGCAGGTGGAGCATGGCTGGTCTAAAGATCAAAGGCGAGTTCTGGAAGCAACAATGATCTTGATCGTAAAGGGGGACGAGCAAAAAGTGGGATAGCCTAAGTACGATCGACGTCATCTGATGGGTGTGCACATCCAGCCGACCTGGCCATCTTGGATTGAGACGATTGATCAAAGATGGGCCGAAGATGTGAGGTTGTTGAAGAAGCAGACAGGTAGATTAGGTATGTTACCTACAGTAGCTATGGTAGGTATGATAGATATACATGGTTAACAGCCAGCAGCCAGCAGCAATTGCCATGACCACTGGCCACTGACCACTGGCCACTGACCACCGACCACTGACCACCGACGACCACTGATCATGGGTCAAATCAGCCCTGTCAATCATGTCAGTTTCTGGTGCTGGTTAGACTGTTCGAATCAATGACTGGCTCTCCACTCTCCACTCTCCACTCTCCACTCTCCTCTCTCCTCTCTCTCTCTCTCTCTCTCTCTCGCTCTCCCCTTCTCTCTTTTCTCTTTCTTGTATGTACAACTGACCCGATCTGCCGACTAGACGTCAACTGGGGGGGCCATTTGATCCATTTCCCTCCGTCCCTCCGTACTGCATTGCACTGCACTGCACACCTAATTGAGGTCTCTAACCTAGGACAGGCCAGGCTGGGCCAGGACAGGACAAGGCAGGACATGCACATGCAAGGTGTTGGCCTCAAGCTCTACCTACATAGAACCTCCATGTACCTATCATATCACATCACCATCTTGGAAACCCTCCCTCTCTGCTCTCTGGCCCACTGTTAGCCAATACCCATCCCCGAACCCAAGACTTCCCTTTCAGGGTCCCCCATCAATTTCTCAAATAAGCTCCATCCTGAGTCCTCTCGACCTCAAGCTTAAGCTAGATCAAACCTATCGACTGACATATTCCTGAACAAACAAGACAAACAGTACCACAACTGTGTCGGAATCTTCACTGCACTTGATACGGACCGCCTCTGCATCATCTCCACCCGAGAGTCTGCGTCCGTCTGCGTCCGTCTGCGTCCGTCTGCGTCCGTCTGCGTCCGTCTGCGTCCGTCTGCATCTGCTCCAATTTACCACCGCCTATATAATTCATCCATTGCCCGCCTTGACGCGCCAGTCGACTCCGGTTGACTCAAGTCTACCCTGTGTGGTAGGCACCAGGCACCAGCATCCTATCCACGCCCCCTCTACCGCCGCGCCCACACACAAATCACTTTTCATCATGGCTCCGCGCGAGAAAAGCCAACTGAAGCGTGTCCGCGTAAGTACACATGCCCTGCATTTGTCCTTCCGCCATCAAGCATACAAGCTAATCTGGCCATGGCGCAGGACTCTCCTGTCGAAACTTCGGATTCCAAAAAGCCGCGAAGGTCCGAACGGATATCCCATAATGGCGAACATCTCAAGACGCCTGTCACCAAGAACCAACAACAACTCCCTTCCCCTGTCACCGCCCTTGGCGAAAACAACAGTTCCAACGATGCCACAGTGGAAAGAACAGCAACTCCACCGCCTCCCGGTGGCGCACCCAGCCAAATAGCACAGCGCTCCCCTGAAGAGACGTACTCGCAAAACCAGGGCTTCTCTTCGCCTCCGCAGGACACCCAGGCTTTCCCTTCGCAACTCATCGACCAGCAGGCTGCCCTGTCGGACCAAGTCGAGGACGAAGTGAAAGAGGGTGTTTGGGGATATCTCTTCCCTCTGGACACCCAGTATGGAAGGTGCGTGGTCCTTCGGAAGCGAGCTTCCTGCCCGATGCCCGATGCTGTAGGCGCAACCCCCAAGAATAAAGAGACAAACGAAACCCGCGCCCTACAACAGGAGGAGTCGTACGAGAAAGAAAAGACCAAGGGTATCCCGGCAGGTGGGTACTTGATTGGACGGCACCAAGAATGCGACGTTGTGGTCAACGAGCCCATAGTCTCCAATCGGCATACGCTGATTTTCACCGAGAACAAGGGCAGCGACGCCATCGCAGTCCTGGAAGATCTGTCCAGCAATGGTACATTTGTCAATGAAGACTTGGTTGGCCGTAATCAACGGAGGGAACTTCAGGACTCGGACGAGATCGCCGTCAATGATAAGACGCGCTTCATCTTCAAATACCCCCGCAGCCGCATGTCGAGTCGTTTCCTACAGCAATACACCTTGCTCGAGCGGCTTGGCAAGGGGCACTTTGCGGAGGTCTTCCTATGTGTCGAGAAATCGAGTGGCACTAGGTATGCCGTCAAGATCTTCACAAAGCAGCCTGGCATGGAGGAGCGGTCCAAAACAGATGGCTTACAGCAGGAGATTGCTGTGCTTATGGGCGTCAGCCATCCTAATGTCCTTTGCCTAAAGGATACCTTCAACGAGAGAAATGCCGTCTACTTGGTACTGGAGCTGGCCCCGGAAGGGGAGCTATTCAACCACATCGTTATGAAGCAGAAGTTGACAGAGGACGAGTGCCGAAAGCTTTTCGTCCAACTATTCCAGGGCATCAAGTATTTGGTAAGTTGATGCTTGGTCTCCCACTACGACCGCCTTGCTAACAAGGACCCAGCATGATCGCAATATTGTCCATCGAGATATCAAGCCAGAAAACATCCTTGTCGTGGACAAGGAAGTCCATGTCAAGTTGGCTGATTTTGGCTTAGCCAAGATCATTGGTGAAGAGTCCTTCACAACTACTCTCTGTGGTACTCCCAGCTATGTTGCGCCGGAAATCCTTGCTGAAGGTAAGCACAGGAAATACACCAAGGCTGTTGACGTCTGGTCGTTGGGGGTTGTCCTGTATATTTGTCTGTGCGGATTCCCACCCTTTTCCGACGAGCTTTTCTCCCGAGAGTTCCCGTACACGCTGTCGCAACAGATCAGGAGTGGCAGATTTGACTACCCTTCTCCGTATTGGGACTCGGTAGGTGACCCAGCCTTGGACCTCATCGATTCAATGCTGGTTGTTGAGCCTGAAAAGCGGTTCACCGTCGACCAGTGCCTGTCCCACCCATGGATTACTCAACAGATGCCTGGGGTGAATGACAGCACCGACGGGTTGGTCGCAGGCATCGGTGGTCTCGATGTCAAGCGTCGTGGGATGGCCCGTGAGCGAACACTGCTGTCATCGATCAACTCGGTGACGGTAGCACATGAGGTGCCACTCGGCCCCAAACAGAAGAAAGACCAGCCGCTTAAGGTCTATGCCAAAAACCAACACTCTCACAGCCCGGCAAATGTCACTCCTATGGAAGTACGGCCAGCAGACAAACGTGACGCCAAAGAGTTCATGGAAATGGGAGGCAAAGGCGACCAGGAGCTATTCGGCAACGATGGCGAGAGCTATTATACTAAGGAAGAAGCTGCCGCTGCCAGTGGTAAAGCCAAGGGCGACGTCCGGAAGGATGACAAAGCTAAGGGGAAGGCAAAGACGGGTGGGAAATGAAGATCTTTTGATATGGCGCGTCGATATTGTCCCACACCTCATGGCTGTGGCCGTTGAAGCTCTGCGCCTCTGATGGCCGCCCTGGGCTTTACAGAGTATTTATTGCGTCTTATTCGAACCTTACGCCCCAAGCAACTGCAATTTCTCGTGTATATATCTCATCCGCTGCATCGGGTTACACGTCTTCACATTCGGCTCAAGGCTGGCGTTAAATGGATTTCAAAAGTGGATGGACATGGTCCATTTGATGGCGGTTTCGGGGTCGCACATTGGGAGGGCGCAATTAGTTTCTTAAATTCGCTCCGTATGTACTCATGAGATGTGTTAATTAGTTGTCTTTGTGATCTGGAGTCGGAATAATTGCCGGGACCAGACCAGAAACCGGTCGAGAGCTTAAGGTATCCCAGAGAGAACTGGAACTAGCCTGCTCGATTTAATTGGAAGATTATTATCTATGCTACCAGTTCTCCCTCCTGCGTGTCTTATAATGGATCAATATTGATGCGTTGACGTCGTCCCTTCCCATGCATGTTGGTTCAGGAACAAGCTACCCTCTTTGTTTATCACTGTGATTTGAAACTATAATGTCTTTTATTCTTTGGTTCTTGGCATCATACAAATGGGCATTACCATTACTATCCTATCCATACACACTCCAGGCTACCGTTCAGACTGATCAAGACGCGGATATCGTGCCACCCAACCGTTATCACCACGTCTTGGTTCATGGAATGTCTCTTTCGGTCTTTGCACCCTTCCGCCCCCCTCCCTCTTCCACATGATTTATCCTTTCCTTTCCCTCGTAGATGCCCTTTGCTCTCGTCAATTCCATGCTTCTTTCCGCTAGGGGTACAAATCTGTGTCGTTAATAAGTACGGAGAAAGAGAGGGGGAGAGAGAGAGAGAGAGAGAGAGAGAGGGAGAGCGACAAGACGTTGACGCCTTTCGTCATCCTTCCCATGGATATCGGTTTTATCGTCAATAAGAACAAAAAGAAAAATAAAAAGGGGGGGGGGGGGGGCGACGAGGGCCGGGTTNCCCCCCCCCCCCCCCCCCCCCCCCCCCCCCCCCCCCCCCCCCCCCCCCCCGCCCCGCCCCCCCCCCCCCCCGCCCCCCCAGAGTGCCTGTTTCATGCCCACCATTAACTGCTGCCTACGGATTCCATTCGTAACCCTGCTTGGTATATACCTAGAAGAAGAAGAAAAAACCCCAGCTCCCCCATTTCAAAGGATAAAACCCGGGAGAAGTTTGCTACTGAAGAATACTTCTTCCGTCAACGTGCGTATAAGCTATGGCCCACGGTATATTTCTCTAGGCGTCGTTTGTTTTATTACATGAAGTCACATGATACCTTCTGATCAAAGGAAGCCTAAACGCAGGCAAAGTCAAGCCTCTTGGGTCCATGACTTTGTCATGAATAAGCGCCGTATCGCGTATCCAGACTCGCGTGAGGGTCGATCGCACAAGGAGACATTGGAACGTAAGAAATGTGCGCCGTAGATTGCGTTCCGCGAAAACAAAGCGCGCCAAGCGTCGCCGCACACGAGTTCTGCAGTGAGGGGGCAGACAAGCGCGATCGTCTCCTGGTTCGCTCCGAAAGGCTTGTAGAGACGGACGAGCCCGTGAACGACTTCGCACGAAAAAGCCACTTGTTTGCTGGCGGCGGCGGCAATGGCGAAGGCGGCAGTGACCGTGTGGATGTTGTGCTAGAGTCTGCGGCATATGGCCATAGCTGTCTCTATCGCTCGGCTATGGGAGATCTAGCTAGACGGCCTCCTGCACTGATGCGCTTCTGTAGGCGGTCTTTATCCCGCTGCGGGAGTCGCTCACTGGGGCTGGGAGAAAGACTCGAGCTGCCAGCTGTCGGGCCCGTTGCCTCGATGGCAGCCGCACGCCCTCTCTTCTGCTCTATATAGAGCTGCGCACTGCGGCTGAGAGGGATCGCAGGCATTGTATTCGGTATTTCGGCGCCATTTTGAACCAACATCTCCGCAATCGGGAAAGGCACTGTTCGTATGCTGGACTCGGGTCGTCCGTCCGTCGCGCTCGGCGTCGTCGGAGACGGCGATGCCGGGTCGGCTGCAGCGAGAGCAAGAAAGACTGGATGAGTGCCTCGCGATTTGTCTAGCACGTTTGGGTTCGCTTTCAATGCCAAGGCATATATGACTTGCTGGATCTCGCTACGCTTGATGGCGGCCAACAGTGTCTCGTCGGCTGTCGGATACCTCGATAATGTGGCAGAGATGGGCTCAACAAATGCTTTATCCACATACTTTGCCGTGATGAACCTTAGGCGCTGTTCGCGAGTCGCCCCGGGGCCGGGTTTGATGTTCGGCTCCAGCCTTGATTCCCACACCATATTAGAGACTCGGTTTCCCACCAGCATCAGGAGTTCGATGATATCGGGTGTGAACGAGGTAATGTCAAGAGTCAAAGACCTGACCTTGCTAATATGAGTACCAAGAGATCGGTGGATGCCACTGCATTCGATACAAAGAATGATGGCCAGGTTAATGGAAACCCATTCCACCTTGGATCCACTGCCGCAGTCTGCGCACCAACAGTTGCCTTGATCGTTGTCGCGAAGCGATTGCAGGAGTTTGTCAGGGCTGTCATCGTAGGTGCTGCTCGAAGGCCGTTGGCTGAGTCCAGGCCGAGCCCCAACAGTTGTGCGGCGAGGGGGGACTGCCGAACCAGCCACGCTCTGGCTATGTCCATGGTTCAGGCTGATACTTTTGCCCGTAAGGATCGAGCCAATGTCTCGCTTCAGACTCGAGGTGTCACTGGTCGAAGATGCCGTGGACGGCTTCTCTCTAAGCCCATGCCCCTCTACTGCACTCTGCAAGGCGTTGTTGATAGCTACGATCCAGCTGTTCATATCTTCGTCCGATGTAGCCTGGTAGACGCGCTTGTATTGTGGGGTGATGACTTCGAAGCAAAACCGGCGTTCTGCGTTTCTCGCTTCTCGGACGGATGCCATACGAAGATCAATGGGGTCCATGTGAAGATCAAGCTTCTGCTTCCAATTGCTGTACTCGGACAATTTGCCTTGGTCCAGTACTACCCAGAACCTGTAAAAGTCAGTTGAAATAGCCAATATCTTGGGTACTGCCACACTCACTTGTGCCATCCTTGCTGCTTTGTTAATGCCCTAGGGTCAACATGGCTTCCAGGCCGATTCAGAGCCCAGAGAAGGCCCTCTTTGCGTTGTGTTGAGTTCTTTTCGGCAATAGCCACCATGCTAAAGTCTCTCTCTTCGAGATCGCGAAACCCTTTGAACTTGGCGTTTTGTGCTGGGCTCCCAGCTGTCTGATTTAGACTGCCGGGTGAACGTGACATTTCGTTACCTGCGGCAGCCGAGCCTGAATTGCCGGTTGGCACAGCTCTCAATTGTGAGCCTGTGCTATCGGCACGACCCAGATCCCCCTCAGAGCCAGATACTGCGCCATTGGACAGGGCGCTTATAACGCCTATGCTGGAGGCGGAGATGACACTCTCCGGTTCGTTATACTGGAGATTGCTCTTCTCTAAGACGCGCCGTTTCTCCTCTCTCTCCCTTCGTTGATACTGGAACTCCTTGTCGGCTTCTTGAACCTCACTCGAAAGAGCCTCCAGTTGGGGTAACAGGCTATCTATCTTCTTTGCTGTATTCAAGAAGCCCCTTGCCTGCGCATCGGCGTATCTCGTGAGATGAGACAGAACTTCCTGTTCCTTGCGACCACCATGTAGATCCTGCATGAAAGAAGAGTAGTCGAAACGTTTCAGCTCGAAGTTACGCCGCTTTGTCTGGTACTTTGTGTCGCTGTCGGCCAACTTCTTGGTTTTGACTGAATCCTGTCGCTGGCCCAGATAACGGGACACGTAGTTGTAATAGTCTTTACTTTCCTCTTCGAAGTCACGCTTCTTGCTTTCTGCCTGCTTGATGTCATAGGTATACAGCCTACTCACGGGCTCCACGATGATTTTTTGTAAGTTAATCGCGTTTTGCCGCTCGTATGATACAATCTCCTTGGCAATATGATCAAAGTAGTGGTTCAGGGCGGGCTGTACAGCGTTGGCATTAGTGGAGGATGCTTCTCGCAATGCGTCAATGAAGCTCATGAAGGCATCGTTGGCTTCGGTCTGAGCCATGTAAGCATGATCCGCCTTTTTCAGCACCTTCTTCATCTGTGCGCGCATATTGCCCGTCTTTTGCTCGAGCGCTTTCATCGTAGCGCGAAAGACCGGACCATCGTCGCCCGCAGTCATGTCATCACCGGGCCTGGGGCAAGCCACATCAACCTTGACAGATTGATAAGTTGACTGGGAGCTGGTTGGCACAGCAGGTGAGAGGTCATAGTGCAGGTTCAGGGGTGACCCGGGCTCCTCTTGCTCACTAATGCGGGAGTCGACCGACTGGGCTGAAGCAACACGAATCTTGGGAGGGACGGCCAGCTGGAAGACCGGAGATGGTGAGCTTGGATGGCTGGGCGCGAGGCCGGTATCTGCTGGTCCGTTAGTTCTGCGGACATGTATTTCAAAGTGGTTCACGGCAAATGCTTACTTGCAACCCAGAACGAGAAACTGGCGAGCGTAACGAGCTTGTGGGCTCTGGGGTCGTACTCGACGAACTACACGCATGTCAACAATCAGACTCCTCCATCTCCCCGAAATGGATGGGACATACACTGCAAGTATTCCTCCAGCCACCCCCCCTGTCCTCGACGGGCCTCGGCGGCTTCCATTTCCAAGACCACTCAAAGCTTACGGAGGGACTACCGCCAGTACTGAAGTCTCCAACTAGCTCGACATTGGAATTTTTGTGTAAGTTGGGGTCTGCATGAAACTCCCTGGTCACCAGGTTTTCTACCTCCCTTGCAGTGGATGCATAGACGTAGGTGAGGCCGTTGATATTCGTATTCGAAGGGCTGGCACCGGCTTCTTGCCGCACGACGAAGGTGAAATTGAAGACGAGCTCATCTTCATTACTGAGCTTCAGTAGGAAGTTTGGAGTCGCAGAAGGTTCGATGTCCTATTTTAAACGCAGTCAGACTTGCTGCAAAGAACCCAGTTCCGCCGAGAGGTTGGAAGGGGCTATGCAACGAACCTGCACAAACTCGACATGACTGCCATCGCCGGCCGTTCGTGTTGCTGTAGCTCGAGTCGCTGGGAAAGCGTTGGGGACGACAGTGACGGCGGAGCGCCTTCGCGGGTTAGATATGACTAGAGAAGATACAGATACTGCAGAAAAAAAGGTTAGTACCACTGGCGCAAAGATGCAATGCAGTGTGCGCACTCACATCGATTCTGATCCTTCAGATAGATGGCGGCGCCATCGTCGAGTCGGCTACTGACAATGCCCATGTTTTCAGAAGGCTGCAGTCAGGAGCTTAGCCGCAAGTCACGACGTTGCGGACACAGTCTGGGAAGCGCGCGCCAATAGCGTTATGAATGTTTGTTCCTCGTCGTCTGGGATTGGATGCGAGTAGGATTGTAAAAGCAGGAGGAGCTGGATGGCCAGAGCGAGTCAATTCAATGCTGCAAAGTCGAGGGATTCGAAGGTCGTAAGCAGATCATACCAGAGATGCAGTACAGTAGGCGGTGCGATCAGTGTATGCTATGTAGCGTACTTTGTGTCCGGCCGAACTGGATATGAGGTATGTATTGTATTGTATGTAGGCCAGTCAGTGGTGGTTTTGGTCGTAGTCGTAGCAGTAGTAGTAGTAGGCATGTGGTATCAGTAGCAGCAGCCCAGCAACCCAGTATACCTCTGTACGGTAGTAGTAGTAGTAGTAGTAGTAGTAGTAGGTGGTGGTGGTAGTGGAAGATACCTGATGCGACAGAGGGGGGGGCCTTTTACGTCGGCCGGCCAATCTGGTTCCTCAAAAAGCTTGAATGTAGTTGTTGCGATGGGGCTGGCTCTGCTGCTGGCGGGGTTAATGGTTGATACGGAGTCGAGGCAGAGAGGCCCAGACGAGACCACCCTGGAATGGGCCCAACTAAGCCTAGCCAAAGTACCTAGGTATGTCTATTGCGGTACGTACATGTACTAATATGTCGCAACTTTAGTTAGCATGCAAGCACAAGTCCTGATCCTCGACCCTCGTGGATAAGAAGATCAAATAGCTGGATACATGTAGATGGCTTGATGTTTAAAGATGTCAACGTACCTAGGTAGGTAAAAGGCAGTTGAGCGAGTAGTAAGTATCTAACATGAATACCATGTTAGTAAGCAAGCTACTTGTCTAATATCTTCATCTTTGTAATATTATAATTCTCAGTACCTAGGTATATTAAAAGATAACTACATCTGATATTTGTTCGGTATAGAAAGGCAATAATACTCAGTGGTGCGTGGGATCTACCGCAGCTCCAGGCAGTGCAGAAAATGTATCCATGTGTGTCCTTTGCAAATTTCTGGACTTGTTACATACCGAGATCACACTCTGTCGGTAGACCTGTCACTTGCTTTGTGAATCGCCTGGCCTCGCTGGAATGTGTCAACCGAACAAGCAGACAGGCACATGACCCTTTCTTGACGCGTTGCCGTATCCACGTTATGAGAGAGAGAGAGAGAGAGAGAATGTGTGTGTGTGTGTGTGTGTGCACGTGTGCGCGTACTGATTGTCTGTCATATGCTTCAACATCAGATACCATACTCTCTTCCCATTCTCCCTACTCCTGCTCTCCTTACTGCCCCTACTGCCCCTATTGTGTAGCCTGGAATACGACCAACACATGGTCTTATTCGGCAAGGCTTGCACCTGGCCGTTACGTGTGTGTCTTGGTGCTCATGATGCACACACGCACTTGACTTGCCACATATGCGCGGTGTTCTAAGATGACTCCAAACCACACCATAGCAACAAGACGGATATTTGAAGGCCAAGGCATTCATTCAATGTTAGATTGAATATTATATAAGCTATGTACGTCCTCGGCCCGTAACCTACTTGGCAGATATGCAAGGGACTCCGTTATGAGCGGTTCCACCGCGGCAGTATTACTACCTCCCTCTCTCTGCCTCTAGAGACACACATACTTATACTAATGTTCACTCGTACATAGCATCTCAAGTCACCTGCTTCCACTTCACCATCACCCCAGCCACATTAGGTATACTGCAGATACATTAGTTGACTCTAGCAGTGCTGACAAGTGGATGAAAATACCGGTCATGGTATCTATCGTATACCAATTGCGGTGCTTTATATATGCATCACGGCTAGACGGCTAGTGTTTCCCCCATTCCCACACCGTGAGGCTCGTTTGCGGGTATGGGCAGCGGGGCCATCTATCTCGTGTAGGTACTAGAAATAGATTCAAGACTCGGTCTCTTAATACATGTATGTAGATGCCAAGCGCAGAGATTCCACTTCTCGCAGCGCTTAAGTCAGCTGTCAGCCTGCTTTAAGGCCACATGGAATGAGTACCGTACTCGCTTTCCCTTACCATGGGGGTTTCTGGCGCATAATCATGTAGGTTATATCGGAAGCACCGCCCTGAGAAGATGCACAGTTCGGAATAATTGAGCCCTGCAATGGGGCGGGGAGGAGTAATTGGCAGTTAAGAGTCTAATAAAACGTGCCTTCGTGCATTGAATAATGGCGCCTGTTTGTTGACTTGCTCCCCTACTTTGTCAGCCAGCCAGCCAGCTCTTGTGTCATTGCCCATCTTACGTTTAGTACTTTTAGACTTGGGGCCTGGGAGATTACTTTGGATCAACACCGCTGTGGAAAGCTACGTAATATACATTGAATGGTTTTGCAATATCAATATGTCACTGGCCCGACTGGCTGAGCGACTGACTGACTACATAATCTATGTTGACCTACCTTGCTTGCATCAACCATCTTCAATGTTGTACCCAACCCAATGCCAATTGACCAACTAAAGAAGGTATCTAACCTCCCACGGTTAGCGTGTAGGTTTGGGGCCTCAGGTAGGGAGGGGACTACTAGGTAGTTGTAGCAGAAGCCGTAGGTTAGGCCGTACTGTAGGGACAATTAAACAAATCTATTTCAGGTATGTGTAGCGATAGCGTCAGGGGCACTTTGCTTCAGCGGCATTTCCTTTCCTGGGTCAAACCCGCCCCTCGTTTCTTCTCCCCATCGTATCATGCTTCGACTTGGGCAATGACGTTGTTCTGAATCTAAATCTAACCCGAGTCCCAGCGCTCGAACCCAAACCCACTGGAGCGAGATACAGGCCAGGCCAACGAGCCAACGAGAACATTCATTGGAAGGGAGCCCTGCTGCCTTTTCTGCTTGCCCAATCCTTCTCCTCTTGCCACCCACCATCGCCGCCATTCCTAGCTACATTGAAGCTTGCTTGTTCCCAGCTCGGCCAGTCTGGGATGACCGTCTCTACACCATCATCACAAAGCTGACCGACTCCCGGCGCACTCAACAAGACACGCCGCCCGACTCGTAGCCACCCGTCGCCATGTCGCAGGGTTCGAGGAAGTCGTTTCAACTGCTCAATCGCCGCATCGACAGCGTGCAGAGGGGCGATAGACGCAGCCGAGCCAGCTCGAGTGCCCGACAATTCACAGTGAGCCACGATGACGCCTACACTTATGCGCTGAGGGTTGCCTACCTGCACTACTTGCTCCAGCCGAAAGCAAAACGAAAGCAGTTCGTGCCCGCGCCGAAACCTCCACCGCGAATGCACACCAACAGTGTTGCCGACCTCGTCAAGGAGTTCCTACCTGGCAATTCGGGGAACGTGAAGCTACCCCATGGCTTTCGCAGTCCACTGGAAAAGCGAATGACTGGTGTTCTCATGGGGACCGAGCGTGCTCCTGGATACAATGACGCCGCCCTCAAGAGAACATTTGGCGAAGCCTACACTGCTTTTACCGACCAAAGCTTCCGAAAGAGCATAGACAAAGAACGAAAGCTGGAGCCTCTTGTGTTGATCTTCTATTCCTCGGCAACCAAAGCATGTCGCTCCGCCCCTACAAATAAGCCAGGCGACGACTCGTGGAAGACCCTCGTCGACAGGCACCTTGCCATGTTTGTGCGGCTCGTGAGCAACATCTTGCGGGATATGGGAAGCGATCGAGACAAGCCTGAACTCATGAGCCGCCTAAAGACTCTGGAGAATAAGCTCCTTACGAACGACCAGAATCTTTTTATCGACACTGGACAGAACGGGGGTACGACGGTCGAAGTCACGGTTCCGCATAGCTATGACGTGAAAGACATGCCGATGGTACAAGCGGTCGCCATGATTTTCGGCGTCTCCAACTCAGATGTGCAGGAGCATATTGATGCTCAAAAGCCCAACTGGACTGAAGAGGCTGCGCTGAAAGATCTCAAATCATACCAGCATCGCATGAACTCCGGTATGGCGGGGGCGCTCCAGAGTAAAGATTTCGACGTTGACGAGGCGTATCAAGAATGGAAGAAGGCAGAGGCTCCTCATCTATCCCAGATGATGATGGATATCCTCACAGCTAATCCACGTCTGAATAGAACTTCGACGTATTTCGCAGCGGTGGAAAAGCCCTTGCCGTCTAGCCCGAGATCGTCTGTCGTCGAGGACCAAGCCTATTCTGACCTTGGGAGAGTCTTATCAAGCCCTGGCTCCGAGTATAGTCTCGACCAGCTCAATCTAGGATCCATGAATCTGGATGATACCAGCAGCATCAGGAGCGTTGATGAGGCGCACTACACATTCATTCCGCCAGAACCTCGAGTCTTCTTCAAAACCATAGCCAAGTATGCGCTGGAGTTTGATGCCGTACATGGTGAAGATTCGGAACAGGACGGTCCATTCTCGAGTGTGTCCATGGACCTCTTGACAGAGCTGTCTGTGCAATGGCGGATTCCTCAGTTCACACGCTTGGTCGTCTTCCTGGAGGTAGCAGCTGGCAGATTCCTAGATACATTATTCAATGCGGTGGATTTGGATAACGCGTTCGAAATGGTTAAAGCGCCACCGCCCGAGCCCAAGAAGCCGCCTCACATATATCTGTTCAATGAAGGTCTGGCGACCATAGACCGGAGTAAATGGACACTCCACGACTTTGCTGTGTACCAACATACTCTCAACTCTCTCCACGAAGCCCTCCTTCGCGAGCTGTACGACACTTTCATGAACTGTTACGGTGCAAAGGCGCCTTCGGTTGGCCCGGTCCTGCTTGTACTTAACAATCACATCAAATCTGATCCCAGCTTCTCCACCCGGCCCGAGGAAGACGAGAACTACTCAAACACGTTACGGGAGGGTCTACAAGCCAGAGCTGCAGAGGTCTACCGCGGCTTCCTCGAGGACGTGCTTCCAGTCCAGAAAGAAGACTGGGACTTCGCCCACGTCGTCCAACTGGGCAAGAACGTGGTTAAATTGTGCGAGAGGATCAAGAAACGATATCGATCTAATCCAGAGATCATGGGCGTAAACCCTCTAACCATTCTCGTGGAGACTATGTTTCCATCCTTTGAACAAGATGCGGAATCGTGTATTATCCAAATCATTGAGGTTGCGAAAGCCCAAGGGATCGAGTTTGGAGCCGATGACGGTTTTGCGCTTTACCGAGAACTCGTCGAGATTCGTCAGATCCACCACTCATCACTGCCTAATAAGCCCTTTTCCTTTGACATTGAAGAAGTTCTGGTGGGCTTCGTTTGGCGATGGATTGAGAATGCCGAACGCTTGACAGACCAAATTGTTACCGAAGCTATCAAATTGGATACCTTCCAAGTCCGAGCCCAAGAAGGAAACATCTCTTTAGACTCGGAGCGGCACAGTAATTCGATTATTGACATATTCCGCAGCTTCAATCAGACTGCGGACCAGATATTCCAACTTGGTTGGGATAACGATATTCACCACGCGCGATTCATGACGGCCCTTTCAAGGATCTTCGCCAACGGTATATGCAAGTACTGCGAAATCGTTGACAGCGAGTTTGTGAAGGAAATGAACACACCGAGGACGAATGAGGAGGCCGAATCTGAAGCTGCGCAGACAACCCAGGGCAAATTCATGAAGTACGCAAAGGATGCTTGGAACGCGAAAGACAAGTTCGAGCCGTTCCAGTTCTATTCCCAGGTGAGTCGACTAATTCAGTCCACATGCATGAAACCCCTGACTAAAGTCTCGATAGTCCCTCGTCAAACTCAACAACGTTGAGTACGCTATGCAGGAATTGGACAAACTGGAAAAATTGATGAACGTTGACGCTTGCGCTGCTGTATTGGAGAAGGCCGACGGGCCTAGGAAGCAAGTCAAGCGGCCAAACAAGTATGTGTTTACGATCAAGATCGTCGAAGCCGAGGACTTGAAAGCCTGTGACCCGAACGGCACTAGTGATCCGTACGTGGTCCTGGGAGATGAGTATCAAAAACGTCTGGCCAAAACCAGAGTCGTCATGAGGAATCTGAATCCCAGGTGGGACGAGTCTGTCGATATTACCGTCACTGGCCCCCTCAATGTTGTCGCAACAATCTGGGATTACGATACCTTTGGAGACCACGACTTTGTGGGGCGGACCTCCTTGAAGCTGGACCCAATTCATTTCAGTGACTATCTCCCAAGAGAATTTTGGCTTGAGCTTGATACGCAGGGCCGTATATTGCTTCGCGTCAGCATGGAAGGCGAGCGAGATGATATCCAATTCTATTTTGGCAAAGCCTTCAGAATCCTCAAACGGGCCGAGCGAGACATGGTTCGTGGAATCACTGACAAGGTATGGAATGCACCCCCATCATCCATGGCAACATATGTTAACATAATATCAAGCTTACGGCGCATATCAATGCAACTCTGTCCCATGAAAATCTTCGCAGTCTCTTGGGCAGAAATATCATGCAGTCTGCACAGAGTTTTTTCAAGCGTCAATCACGCATGCCTACCATCACTAATGATGACATCGAAAACGCGCTACAGTCTCTCTGCACTTACTTCGACGCAAATTTCGCCGTCATGAAAGAGACACTCACAGAAGCCACCATGGTTGCTGTCATGACACGGCTCTGGAAAGAGGTGCTTATGTCGATAGAGTCACTTCTCGTGCCTCCCCTATCCGATAAACCATCCAATCAAAAGCCATTGACCGAGCGCGAGTGTGAGGTGGTGTATAAGTGGCTCGGCCTGCTCTTCGATTTCTTCAATGCTAGAGCTGAAGACGGCGAGGTTCTCGGTGTGCCTGCCGAAGTCCTCAAGTCGCCTAAGTATCATGAGCTCGCCTCGCTTAACTTCTTCTACTTTGAAACGTCGGACCAGTTAATTCACACTTCGGAGCGCATGGCAGCAGCCGCCGCCCAGCGCCAGCAGCAGGCTATGCAGCAGCAGCTCACCTCGAACCCTAACCGCCTCTCGGCCCCCGCGTCTTTTGGTAGTATGGGCGTGGGCGCAGGCCCAGCCTTTGCCTCGATGGGAACGATCCGTCGCGGCAAGAGTATCATGATGAGTCGTAACCTGGGCACGATGCGTCGGGCCAAGGAAGAGAAACGCAAGGAAGCACAAGCCGACCCCAGCGATGATATGATCCTCCGAATCCTACGCATGCGTCCCGAGGCTGCGGACTATTTGAAACATCGCCACCGTCAAAAGGAACGTCTCGCCGCGCAAAACGCCGCGCAGATGATCTGGAAACAGAGTGTGGCACAAGGGTGGAATGGCGGCGGCGCCGCTGCCGGCGGTGGTGGGGTGTTCGGCCGTGGCGGTGTGCCGAGAAGATGAAACCAACCTCGAGCCACGGCACCACGGCGAACTGCATACCTTTTACTGGTCACGTATATTATCACTGTAGTATCGGCTGGTAAGGAGTGGTGGGTGCCAACGGGGGCTTCACTGCGGAAGCATGATTCGGGGCGGCCATCCAAACTTGCTGTGCTTGGAGACAGACCAGGGCATGCCTGCCAGCTTGGATGGGATTCGGAGAGGAGTGGCCGGGCATGCTCACGTCGGTTCACGTTGTTCCAACATGATGTACTTTGGTCACATGGGATGGGAAGCGACAGGGACACTAGGGATGGGAAGCTACGAGTTCAGTGGCTTCTGCACCCCAAAGTATGTATCAGCATCTCTCCCGGACTGCAGATTGTCCCCATAGTGGGTGCATTAGGGTGAGGGACGTGAGTGACGGGAGTGCATGTGGGAGGAGCGAAGCGTACCGGCGGCGTCTAGTGTTTCCCTTTTCCTTCACGCGGTTATTTTTAGGTGGTTCATTCGTCGTCGTCTTCGTCGTCATCGTTCATCTTGTCGTTGTTCTATACCCTTATGATGGTAATACATATTTGGCTGGCTGCAATTTCCCATGAGCACTTTCATAATTAATCTACTTTTTTCTCTAAAGAACAGGGGGGGGGGGGGGGGGGGGGGGGGGGGGGGGGGGGGGGGGGGGGGGGGGGGGGGGGGGGGGGGGGGGGGGGGGGGGGGGGGGCGGGGGGGGGGGGGGGGGG